>MU795127.1:0-53514 GCA_027886305.1 Lentinula aff. lateritia
TGTGCCTCATGTAAGCACTGTCGGCATCATCGGCTGCTCCTAAATTTCACGAGTGATTTAAATCATTTTCGAAACGATTAGAATTGAGCAGCCCTCAGGCTGCGTTGGATCAACCCTAACTTACTGCTAAGCTTCTCTGCAGTTTTCTGCGGCGCAGTTAATTGCAACGACGTCTCTTGCGTAATCTCTGATAAGATAAGATAATCTACATACGAGTCTGACTTGGGAGACTACGGCGCAGTACTATGTAGGAAAAAGAAGAGCGGCAAAACTCGCCGATGTTACACGTTTTCTTCCGTAAGCATTTTAATGCAAAGCTGTATCGCTATAAATCGGATGAGAGGAAAGCATGTTACACAGGGAATCGCCTTTCCTTACTCCCACACGCGACTTTTCATACTCATCATTTTAACACCTTATTCGCAATGCCTCCGCGTTCAACTCAACAAAGCGGGCCTGCCCGAGGAGGCAGGGGAGGTAGTCGCGGTGGCGGCCGTCCTCCTCGAGCGGGCCCGCCTCAAATTGTTGGACGTGGGGCCCAGATGACTGGTGGAGGCGGCCAGCCCTCTGGGCTTCCTTCAGGTATTGTTACATACCGTATCTTTTCTTTAAGAATTCTGTGAAACAATTAATGGCATCTCCTGTTATTTCTCTGTTAAGCTCTTGTCAAAACAGTCGGTGTTCAACGAAAAGGATTTGGGACCCTTGGCCGAAAAATCCAGGTTTTCACAAATGCCTGTGAGGCCATGGTCCCTGAGGGACTGATTTATCATTACGACGGTGCGTCATTATGCTCTTCATGGATTTTGATAAGCTGACAAAAATTTTGTCTAATGATCTTAGTCGGTGAGTGTCCTGATGAATTGTTTGCCACACAATTATGCTCATGTACACAATCTTGAAGCCATCGTCACTGAAAAAACCATGCCACCTCGTGTTGCTCATCAGCTGATCAAACAGCTGCAAGTTCAGCCAGAATTTCACCCTGCTGGAGCATACGATGGCAAGAAGAACCTATACATGACACATTTGATTGATTTTGGAGGTCCCGATTCTCGCGATGTAAGTGAACTACATGAACTCGGAATCCATTGATTTCTGACACCTTGTATATAAAGTATAATGTTGCCATGAATGGCAACTCTCAGCCTCGAGACAGACCCCCTCGTATATACAAGATACGGCTCACAAAGGTTGCGGTCCTTAACCCAGAGTAAGTCGCGTTCGGGTAAAATTTCTCGTTCCAAGTGATGACAACTAACATTGCCTTTTCTTCAGAGGCTTACAACGTTTTATCGATGGACAACAGTCGTTTAGTGAGGCTGATCAAGCAACTCTGGGGGTGTGTTGCGGTGATTCTATCTGCTTCTCCTCACTAATGCATGTATTCAGGCTTTGAACATTGTTATTCGCATGCTACCCATGCAAACTCACCCATACAATTCAAAATCCTTTTTTACTGACACAGAAATTAAGAATGTTGGACATGGTTTTCAATTACGCCGAGGATACTTTCAATCGCTCAGGCCTGCAATCGGACGACTGCTCTTAAACATAGATCTTTCGACGGGGATGTTCTACAAGGATGGATCAGTGATAGATATCGCGCTTGAAGTAGTGGGCAACCGTGATCCAAACGCATTATCCATGGAACGGGGACTACCTAATAGCGTCTTCAGGGACTTAGAACGGTATTTGAAGAATGTTCGCGTTTCTGTCCGGCCAGCTGCTGCTGGCTCCCCTCCGCACATAGTCACAATCAGTTCTCTGACAAGGGAAGGTGCTAGCCGTATCATCTTCCAACAGAGGGATGGTACTTCGACAAATGTTGCTGCTTACTTTCGACAACTATCTGGCCGACCGCTCCAATATCCCAATATAATTTGTGCCAAGGTAAGTGTGTGGGAATTCCATCCTGTATCCTGTAGCTCACGGTTATCGTGTCCCAGACTGCCAAAGGAGCAGTGTTACCATTCGAACGTTGCACCATCGTGCCGGGGCAACTTGCCCGCATGCAGATACCCCCCGAAGTCACCCGAGAGATGGTGGAGTTTTCTACGAAAAGGCCAGAAGATAGACTGCAGAGTATCAGGAATGGGTTCCGGGTTAGCCTTTGCTTCACCATTGCTTTTGATGTATATCTACTCATCTCTCCTTCCAGGTACTCGCCTATGGTCAATCTGAATACGTCCGTAGTTTTGGCTTGTCTATCAATGAACAAACGTTCCCCATGACGATAGAAGCTCGACAATTACCTCCCCCACAGCTTCTATACGGTCAAGGAAGTAAAGACAAGGTTTCGGTGAGTCGTGGCACCTCTTTCGAGTCTGGTCTTAGTGTTGATAGTCTTTGTTTCCTTCTTTGTCATGCAGAAACCCCGCGACGGAGCGTGGAATATGTAAGCTCATCCCTGAACGTTGCACAAAACCAGTTCTTCACAGGCGTTGTTGTACAGGATCGACAAGAAGCTATATAAACCAGAGTCTATCAATAGATGGGCGATGGTAGTATTCGATACTCGAACTCGTCAAGATACTGCTTTATCCGTGGTCCGATCTTTTATCGAAGGATGTTTGAGTGTCGGTGAGTCTTTCGATGTTTCGATCGTTATTCCTTGTACTTATAGTAATTGGGAATCATTTCAGGTATTAATGTCGTAGAACGTGTTCCGGTAATTGAACATGCGTCGGGGCAAGGCGGCATTCAACAAGTTGCTACTGTTTGTTTCGAAATCCATCCCTTCATTTGGTGGTTTATTCATTATCTGCATCTAGGTCTTGAAGGCCGCTGGTATGAAATGTGTGAAGAAGAACAATGTTGGGAAAGGACCTGACATGTTACTCATCATCCTCCCTGACGGGGGAAATGACATCTACCGTGCAGTGAAGCAGTGAGTTATACTTCCCTGTAGTCATCTCATGATTGACCCATGTGTGTCTCCCCCAGCTTTGGCGATGTTACGGTACGAACGATAATTCTCACCAGCCCAGCTTCTCTTCTCCTCTGACTATCCAACGTATCATAATAGCAAGGTGTGGTCACCCAATGCCTGAAAGCATCGAAATGTAACCGGGCCAAACTTCAATACTGGGCAAATGTTTGTCTCAAGTGGGTTCCGATACTTCACATTTCATGTACACGTTACAATCCGAGTTTTTCATCTCTTCAGGCTTAACGCTAAACTCGGTGGAATCAACGTCGTACCAGATGCCGCAGCATCTGCGCATCTGAGCGATCTGCAGAATCCGACGATCATCATGGGTATGTTATATGTTCTGTAACTGCGTCCTTTGTGACTGATTGGCCCCGTAGGTGCGGACGTGATGCACCCTGCCCCAGGCTCCGATGCACCCTCCTTCAGTGCAGTCGTTGGGAGCGTAGACAGTCTAGGCGTTAAATATATCCCCAGGACCCATGCACAAGCTTCCCGGCTGGAAATCATCGCTGACTTGCATACAATGGCAAAGGTAAGCCCAGCCCATTGCTTTCCTCCTCAATGATTCCTTGACTCCACGTACTAATTCATTCGTTCGCTTGTTCCTTCTTTTCACAAATCCGGCAGGACATCCTCGCAAGCTTTACAAGCTACCAGCTCAATGTGGAGAAAAAACTCCCGCAATTCTGTAAACCGAAACGACTGCTTTTCTTCAGGGATGGCGTTTCGGAAGGGTATTTTGGGCAGGTCATGGAGCAAGGTAAGATTGATTGGTCTGGTCTCTTGGGGGGAATGGATGTCGAATTTTTTTCGCTTGATTACTGACGATAGTCTTTCCTTGTTTCGTTTTTTTTCTCTTCAGAGGTGGCCGTTCTCAGGAGTGCGTTGTTTTGTTCTACTGTTTCGAAAGTTACCGATTCTGACTTTGCCTTCATCAGAGGTCTGTCAAGAACTAGGAATTGCACCCAAGATCACGTTCATCGTCGTCGGTAAACGGCACCACTACCGGTACGTTCAAAGCCAATGAATCTTGGTACCTCTTCTCCCCTTTATTTCTTTCTTTTCTTTGCTCCCCAAACACCAGGCTAATCCGTTCCCTTCCCTCCTATCCTTTGTGTACGTAGCTTCTTCCCTCGAGACCCCAATGCCCGTGGTGAAGCAGACAAGAGCGGGAACTGTCTTGCGGGAACCGTCGTCGACACAGGAATCACGCACCCCCTGGAGTTTGATTTCTACCTCCAGAGTCATGGGGGTCTCTTAGGCACCTCGCGATCTGCGCATTATTCGGTTTTGTATGATGTGAGTTGATATATATAGTGGATTTACATACATATCTCATTCCGGTTGTTTGGTGATTTAGGACAACAACTTCACACCGGATGCACTACAAAGTGTTGCATATCTATTATGTTACATATATGCTCGTTCGGTATGTCGCTTGTGGTTTTGTTAGCTGGCGCTCACACTCTTTCCTGGGGGTATGATAATAGACCCGATCCGTGTCTATCCCTGCTCCGGTGTATTGTACGTCCCTCTCTCCCTCTCTCCCTCTCTACTCAACCTCTACCCTTTCCCTCTCCCTAACACCTTCACACCCCTTGCCACACATACTCACACTCACCCTCCCCCAGATGCCGACATCGTCTGCTCTCGTGCGAAAATCCACTACGACCCAAGTGGTGTAGATTTGTCCGACGCAGCGAGCACGGTCGCGACGGAGAATCTGCAATCCTTCATCGATGGGTTCAAGCCGTTGCATGGGTTGCATAAGACGAAGATGTATTTTATGGTGAGTGGGTTGTTCGGTCTCCGTATTAACTTTTACTTCTATCTGGCCTCTGGGACTTGACGTTGTGCTGATCATTGATATTTGTACAGTGAATGGTGTTAGATTCATTCTGTGTTTCGGCACTCCACGAGTACGAGTACGACGACGATTTTTTTTTTTTTGGATTCATTCACCCATATGCCTTTTCTTTTCTTGCACCCTGCACCTTGCTTGTTATGATCGACTTTGTGATGTCGCTCAATTGCTTGCTATGGACTGACTCGTCTTAACAATCCCTTCCTCTTCGATAAGCTGAGCTGCACGTCTATTGGTTAACATCTTGCTGCTGTTTATTGTTTGCTTTCCACTGTTCATTGTCTGCTGTCCGCTGTCCATCGTTTTCTGATTCACTCTCGACTCTCCTACGACGTAATGACTACGATTCTACGAATACCCATTTATCTGTCTTTGCTTCTGCTTTTTGTTTTTTGTTTTCGTTTTTCCGTTGTCAATGTTGTCGATGACTACACGCTGCCTCTTGATCGATATCGCCTGCTTTTTGGCTTAGCTAATGTATATGAAATTTTGTCTAAATTTTGTACAATGAGCATAACTGACTACTTTTGAGCTGACCGTTGACCGCTGACCGCTGACCAATTATTGCAAAAAAGCTTCGCTTACATGATATATCCCTGGTAGTATATCGGTTTAGTACACGCGCCTGTCATTAAAGGTCATTAACTGGAATTTGGACGCGCGAAAGCTGGGTTCGACTCCCAGCCAGAGAGTGGAATTCACGGCTTAATGTGATTCTTTTTTCTTCTTTCTCTTTCAAATATTCGAAATTTACGGATTCATCAGGTGGTGAAGTGTTCGATGTTTGAGAGGGTTGCTTTTTGTGATTGTATATTGTTGAAATAATTTTAAAATAATTTTGGGTGGCTTACATAAACATCGATCCTTTCCGACCAACGACCATGTCTCTAACACTAAACCTCTCCAACCCAACGCTAAAAGAACCCTACCTTTCCGTTCTCTCAAGCTCTTCTACAATCGACTGGGTTCTCTACACCTATGCCTTCGGGAACGACATCAAACTCCAATCCAGCGGCTCCGGTGGCTTGGAGGAACTCTGCGACGAATTTTACGATGGCCGTGTTCAATGGGGATTCGCCAGAGTCATTGATACAGCAGGGAATGGATTACCGAAATTTGTTTTAATCAATTGGTGCGGGGAGGGGGTACCGGAGAGCAAGAAGGGGCTGTTTGCGAGTCATAGTGCGGTGATGGGGGAGTTTTTGAGGGGAGCGCATGTTGTTGTGCAGGCGAGGAATGAGGTGGGTGTGCTATGTTTATGGACTTTAATGATTGGAATGTGTGTGTGCTGACTAGGATTGTAGACGGATGTAACGCCTTCAGCGATAATGAAACGCGTAGAAGCGGCTTCTGGAGCAAAGTATTCTTATCAACAAAACACCCATTCTTTTTCTTCTTCTTCATCTGGTTCTGCTGCTCCGGCGGTACAACAAAAACCACAGCAGATCCCCAAAATCGCACCCAATGTCGGATCAGGGTATAAACCTGTGGGGAAAGTGGACATGGCGGCGTTGAGGAACCAACAGCCTCAGGCTCCAGCGTTGCCGACGACGAAGAGACCCGTGCCACAGCAGCCGCAGACGGCGGGGTCGTTGTATGGTTCGGCAAGGCAGAGTGCGCCGGAGGATGCGTGGCCTGAAGAACAACGGGAACAGCCTCCGCCGCGGATGCCAGCTACATCGCGTCCCACAACGACGACTACGACGACCACGAGAAGTGGATTCGGGTCAATGTCACTTGGTGGTGGTGCTGCAGCACCAACTAGTCGTCCTTCCCCTCCACCTTCTGCTGTTTCTTCCACGGTCCCAACAAAACCTCCGTCCCACGATGACCTAATCGCACCAGTGGGATCGGCGTATACACCGGTATCGTTACCGAAACCAGGAAAATTGCGGAATCCTTTCGAGAAGATGGCGGCGGCAGGGCAGGAGGAGTCGACGACGACGCCGGTGAAACCAAGTAGTGCTGGTAAATTGACCTGGTCACAACGTCAGGCGATGGCGAAGAAAGAGCAACAGCAGGCTGGAGAGGCTACACCTCATCCGCCACCAGCACCAGCTGCTGCCGTTTCGTCTTTCACTCGCCCTACACCTGCTGCTACACGTGCTCCAATTAATCCTGCTCCGACATCTTCACCAGCGGCTGCGTCAAACGTCCCACGCACATTCGGTGCTATGAAACTCGGTGGAGGAGGTGCCTCTGTGATAAGACAACCGCCGCCTGTTTTAGCTCAAGACGAAGAGGAAGAGGAGGAGGAGACATGGGAGGCACCTCCTGCTCCTGTGTCGAGGTCGGTACCACCCCCGCCCGCCCCAGGTCCACCTGCAGTGCCTGTTGCCGCACGTCCAACGCAGCCAGTTGCTTCGGGAGGACCACCACCACCACCACCCCCTCCGCCTCCGCCAGTTTTACCAGCTGCTTCGGGAGCTCCTCCTCCTGCGCCGCCTCCACCTCCACCACCTCCAGTTGTATCTGGAGGTCCACCACCCCCTCCGCCGCCACCACCACCACCACCTCCGATGGTCCCTGTTGTACCACATGTTCCAGAACCAGAACCAGAACCCGAGCCAGAACCTGAATACACTCCCGAGGACACCGAACCCCAAACACAAACTCATCCCACCCCAGTCCACGGCCACGGCATCTGCGCCATCGTTATGTACTCCTACGAAGCAACCGAGGACAACGAGCTGTCTCTGAACAAAGGGGAGGTGGTGCAGGGTATAGAGGAACTCGATGAGGGATGGTGGAGTGGGTTTGTTGTTGGGGAGGACGGGAAGAGGGAAGGGATGTTCCCGGCTAATTATGTGGAGGTTGTGGATAGTGTGGAACCGGAGGAGGGTGGAGGTGCTCCTCCTCCTCCTCCTCCTCCTCCTCCTCCTCCTCCTCCACCACCACCTGTAGCCCCAGCAGCTCCGCCTGCACCAATTCCACCACCGCGTTCCCCATCCCCCACTCCTGCTCCCACCTCACATGCACCTGAAGCTGAAGCTGAAGCCGATGGCTACACAGCCATTGCCCTATACGACTACGAGGCTGCGGAGGACAATGAGTTGACGTTCAAGGACGGGGATGTCATCGTGGGTATTGAGGCTGTTAGTGAGGAGTGGTGGAGTGGAAGAGTTGAAGGTGGGACAGAGGTTGGGTTGTTTCCGGCAAATTATGTTGATATGCGGTAAGGTGGGGAGGGATAAGAGGAGGAGGAGGAGGAGGGGCGTTTGGTGTTTTTTTTGTGTTTCTTTCCTCAGTTTCTCACTTCACTGGACACAAATTCATGTCCGTTTATAATGCATATGGGTTTTGATTTACATTCAGTAATTAGAGTATAATCATAGCAGAATAAAGGACAACTGAATAAATAAACAAATAAATTCTAACCATCGAATGAATGAAAAAAAAGCTCTTAGAGTGTGTATGTACAATGGAGTATTGGATAAATGCATAAAACACATATGTAGTCTAAGGCTTTAGACATGTATGTTTAACTCCCTGGCTGGGAGCTCTACCAGGTTTTGGCACCTAGATCATAAATTGGATAAACATATAACATGCATGTGAATGAAACCAATATACTACCAGGAACTTGAGGATGAGTGTCTATGGGTATGGGTATCACTTATTGAGGTTACTCAAGTTCAAGATATTTATTGAAAGACAGTGTGTTGTTGACTTAACTATATAGTGTGCAAATTCTTGCATAACAGTTGTAGCAAAGAAATTCGTGTATTTGAGTCACAAGTATGTATAGGTGAACGGAATTATCAAAAAAAAGTATTGAACAACCATAAGCAAATTGGGAGATATAACAAAGACTTGTGACTAGAAAGGTGATTATGTATGGATAGGAAAGATGAGAAGATGGTTGTAGAGAAAATTTAGAGATAAAGGGAAGGAGGATGGAACATACATAGTATAGTAAGTAAGGCCAATGTTTGCTACTGATTTAAATTGATGAGTCAACCTGGGGTTTTGATCTTGTCTCAGTTTCATTGTTTTCCCCTTTCTTTTCCTGCTTGCAATGCAGTTCCATAAAGTCCCTGGGCCATAACATCAGCACCGTGTTCAACTAGATATTGTGAAATATCTAGTTGGCCAAGATGTGCTGCTGCCTGCAGTGCATTCCCATATCTCCCTCCTTGTGCATTGACATTTGTATTGTTCTCTACAAGAAACTTGACCATATCTAGATTTTCAGAGTGTACCGCTGCCTGCAGTGCGTTTCCATATTTCCCTCCTTGTGCATTGACATTTGCATTGTTCTCTACAAGAAACTTGACTATATCCAGTTTTCCCCTGAATGCTGCTGCCTGCAGTACATTTCCATATTCCCCTCCCTGTACATTGACTGCTGCACTGTTCTCTACAAGAAACTTAACTATATCCAGATTTCCATTGAATGCCGCTGCCTGCAGTGCATTTCCATATTTCCCTCCCTGTGCATTGACTTCTGCATTATTCTTTACAAGAAATTTGAATATATCCAGATTTCCCCAGACTGTTGCTGCCTGCAGTGCATTCCCATATCTTCCTCCTTGTGCATTGACATTTGCATTGTTCTCTACAAGAAACTTGACTATATCTAGATTTTCAGAGTGTGCTGCTGCCTGCAGTGCATTTCCATATTTCCCTCCCTGTGCATTGACTTCTGCATTATTCTTTACAAGAAATTTGGTCATATCCAGATTTCCCCAGACTGCTGCTGCCTGCAGTGTATTCCCATATTCCCCTCCTTGTGCATTGACATTTGCATTGTTCTCTACAAGAAACTTAATTATATCCAGATTTCCATTGAATGCTGCTGCCTGCAGTGCATTTCCATGTCTCCCTCCTTGTGCATTGACATTTGCATTGTTCTCTACAAGAAACTTGACTATATCCAGTTTTCCCCTGAATGCTGCTGCCTGCAGTACATTTCCATATTCCCCTCCCTGTGCATTGACTTCTGCACTGTTCTCTACAAGAAACTTAACTATATCCAGATTTCCATTGAATGCCGCTGCCTGCAGTGCATTTCCATACATCCCTCCCTGTGCATTGACTTCTGCATTATTCTTTACAAGAAATTTAGTTATATCCAGATTTCCCCAGACTGCTGCTGCCTGCAGTGCATTCCCATAATGCTTGCTCTGTCCATTTATATTGGCACCATTCTCCACAAAAACTTTGGTCATTTCCCAATTTTTGTTTGATATTGCCTTCAATAGTACCTCGTCTTTCCACTTGTTGGTTATGCCAAAGGGTTCAAGATTTAAAGTTTGTAACTGGGAGAACTTGAAATATTTTGAAATGACCTCGAATTCATTATTGGACACAAGATGGTTCCAATAATCTGTTGTCCCTTTTATAAATGAATCTTCCACTTCAGGTGAGAGGAAGGAATGAAAAATCACGTGAAATTCCAAGATGTACTTTTGTAAATCAGATTCCGGGAGCTTTGATAATGCAGCCCATATAGCTCTGGCAGTTCTATCTGCATTATTCCCAAGTTTAAGATATCCACTGCGCCAATTGTATATGAGAAATCTAACAATGGGTTGATGAAGAATTTCTTGAATGGATTGATTTGACTCTAGAGAAAGCAGCCAAACAAGGATGTCTTCCAATATTGACCTTTTACTGACATTATCCTTCAAATGACCAAGTTCAGTATCCTTCAATGAGGTTTGTGAAAATCTTGGGAATGTGACCTCCAAATCTTCATCATACACAAGCTTGATGAATATGACCATGACCCATTTATACAGCCATAATAGGGCTTTGAAGGGATAGATTATATATTCTGCTGGCACAAAAAGCAATGGTATCCTATAAGGACACTCAAGCCATACTTGAGGCATGAGGAGACTTCCCATATAAAATGCAAATGCAAGACTTGTCACGGTGACAACAATCCAAGACAGATAGCCGTGGAACTCTGAGATGTACAATGAGAGTCCTATTAGGAACAGAGCCAGTGATGTATGCAGGATCAGGGGAAGGATTCCCACAATTTCTGGGACCTTCCATGTTACAAGTCCATTATATCTGAATTGACGGATCAAGGCTTTTTGCTGTGCACTTCCAGCTAATATGGAGTTATATGCTTGAAGCCACTGCTTGACAAGAACTGATAATAGTGCAGTTACCAAGGCTAATGACAAGCTAGCAAGGAATAGACCATTGATCCAAAGATCATTAGTAGCCACTGAGGCATTCTTTAAATCCACAGAGGATTTAGGAATGGCATTGATGGCAGTGATATTTCCTGCAGTTCTGAGGATTTGAACCTGCTCCACTAGTAGGATTGCAGTGATTTGGGAATAATCTGGTTGAAGGGCAGATATGGCCGCAGTCACAAAGGATGTCACAACACCAGAGAAAAGTGCTGCCTATTTGACATCATAAATTAGCAGCTCAAACAATAGGTATGGCAATGCTTACAAATATTAGCAAGGAATCAATTGTTTCTCTGAATCCTCTCATCATATCATCATCAAAGTTCTCTGCCTCATCCAGATAAACCTGGAACACACGGGAGTTGTCCTTCAACTCCTCACCAAGAGGTTCATCAGCATATTTCTTGGTATAATCAAATATCCTTCCTCCTGTTCAAATTTCAACTGGTGAACTCTTCACTAAGTACTCCAAATATCTCACCTGTATATGTAGATTGAGAAGAGGGAATCCCCATAAGGGGTGGGGCTGTCTCTATCTTGATGTTTCCTTGACTTGAAGCCTGCTTCTGGGCTGGAATATCTACATCCCCTTGTGCAACTGTGTCAGTACTGGGGGGAATTGTATCATCTGAGGGCTGGGAATGTTCAGGCTCAAGAGGGGAGGAGATTGTGCTTTGCACAGGTGCTGGAGCAGGAGAGGTGGCATTATAATTATTTGAACTCAAGATAACTGGATCTTCACCTGAACCAATTTCCCTCTCTTTCTCTTTCATTTTCCCTTTTGAAGAAGATTGAGACTGTGAAATATCTGATTCTGCAATTCAGGATATTAGTCTGAGTAGCAAAGGTGCCTATGAGGGAATAGTTATACCCTGATAATCAGGAGCTTTCTGTTCTTTATCATCCTGAATTGTGGAACTCGCTCGCGACATTTATCGAGTACTGTTGATGGGGGACTCAGATATCAAACTGAAGCGGGAATGGACTAAATTTATACTCTGTCGGATGGTGTACATTCAATGAGCATTCCACCTGTTTGGTTTGTCCCTCATGTATCATAATGGACACCTGTCGACGGTGCAATCGATCCGGGGTACCGGTCCCCTCCTTTTCCTCGCCCCGTTTTCTCGTCCACACCCCAAATACCACTAAAAGTTCGGACACGCATTGCTTTCCCCGATAACGTCGCCCAATGCATTATTTCCATCAACGTCGACGACTCTTCACTCTTTATACCCTTTACTCCCGCCGTCACCCGTATATCCTCAAGACTTCGCTCCTGCAAGGCGGCAAGCGCCAGAACTCTCTCAGTTCTTGTCCAATCCAACTATGCACGTCCTTTTTGTATTTCGCTGTTTCCTCTCTAAACGATGACCATGTCCTACCCTAAACCCCTCTTCTTCTTGAGTGCTGATTGAGCTTGACCTAGCATAGAGAAGCACTTGATGGAGAGATTTTTTTTGCAAATGTTCGAAAACGGAAATTGATGACTGCTTATTATTTCCCCATTTAGAACTGTGACGTGACAAGTCTTTGGCCTGCTCAATCCTTCTCGTCTTTTTTAAGATCCATTTATAATAGAATACCAAATTTAACAGCAGGATAGCATATACATAGTAAGTATGGACCTGTATATGAAGTTTGAGGACAACTCCTTTCCAGTATGTATGGCAAAATGCCAAATAAATCTCATTTTTGTCTTACATATCTTGGACAACTACATCGGAAATACTACAGTTATTGCTCATCCAAAGGGCTCATGTACTGCGGAGTTACTTTTCTTTTGTATGGAAAAAAAATAAATCCGAGGTGATTTAGCCGGCGGATTGACTGGAAAACTTGTTTGTCCAATTTGATGGTGCCATCCCAAAATGATGGTAGTAGATGACTGTACTGCTGAATTGACCGATTTATCAAAACTAGTTTTTCTGGCAGGGTCACAAATATGACTACCTCGTGATGAGTGTGATGAGTATCGGAACTGAACTTGGGAGTACCGAGGTGTCTGTGTATTGCAACAAACATGGTACAGAAAGGGAGAGAAACTTGGAACAAGGGGAAGGAAGAAACGGGGAAAAAAACTTGTACCCTGGGTGGAAGGTGGAGGATGAGAGAAGATGAGGGGGTGGGGAAAAAATACACCAAAAAGTCCCAATACAATATATGTTCTTCGAAATACAATGAGATATTCATCCGTTTGTTCCCTTGTCTTCTATAATGTCTCCTATGATATTCTTGTGAGGATTGCAGTACACCGCTCCCATCATTCGTGATTGGAGCTGTAATCCCAGCTAGATCGTAGATATTCCCGCCTTCTTGTCGCCTACGAGTGGGTGCACCTATAACACCAGAGTAGTGTCGAATTCGACGCACCCTATGAAGTAGGCTTGTAGTATATCGTCGTGACGAACTGTGAGGAGAGAGGGAGAGATCAATTAGTTTAGTTGAGATGCAACAAGTGACAAGCAGCAGTGAGATGTTTGAAATAGATGATCCGAAAGGAGTGGGACAATGAGTTAGTAAGTGCAGGTAGTGTAGGAAATAGAGAAGATAACGGACTCTCTAGAAAAAAAAGGAGAGTAATCCGGTACCCACCTTTTTTCTATACCTAATAGTCTCCCCGACAGCCAACACCCCATTCCGCATCGCACTCGTGCATAGATGGTGCAGCACTACATGCGAGGGGACAGGTAACACAGATGCGTCATCCGCAATAGAGGGGATAGCATTCGCGTTGGAATTCGATATATGCGAAGAGGGGCCCCAGGGTTCTGGAATAGCCGGCATCATTGAGATTGATGTTGGAGGTTGAGAAGCAGACGCAGGGGGATGATGAGAAACATCCGTCCCACTTGCTGTGGTGATAGGTAATGGACGGTCGAGGGTGTTACTCCTCTGTCTTTCTGAACCCCTAGATTTCTCTACACTTTCCTGTGCATTCGCATTTACATTTGGTCTTTGGGTAGGGTCAACCTCACCCCCTTCAGCTAAAACCATACTCATACTCTTCCACTCCCTCTCCCTCCTTCTTCCTTCCCGAAGCTCTCTCGAGTTTCTCCCGTCTCTACGATCTCTACTTCCATCTCTCCCATCCCTACCCCCATCTCTACTCCCATTCCTTCCCTCACGCGAAGGAGACAACGGAGGGTACCCCTCTCTGTCCCGAGTACGAGAATCCCTTGAATCCCGGGAGGTGCGTTCACCCAATCCAGCACCAATCCCCGCAATACCCGCTGGATTGTTATCACTTCGGTTACCAATGTCATTACCCGCACCAACACTCGCACCTGCAGCCCCACCCGGACTCGTTGTCCCACTCGTATTCGGAGACCCGTTTCGCGCTATGGGCGGCACGACGGGGTTGTTGAGGATGAGTTTATCAAGGTAGCGGGGAAGACGCGGGGCTGGAGGGATGTTGGGTAGGGGAACGAAGCCGGTGATGTGGATTCTGCGGCCGGCGCTGTAAGCAAAGAGTATATAAGGGGTGATGTTAGTGAATTGCCAATGAGAGACAAAGAGTTAAAGAAAGAAAGGATCCGGAAGAAATATAAGAAACCAAGTGACGAGCCCACGTTTTGATTATTTGGTGGGAACAAGGGCAGGACGGGAGAAATCCGGAAGGTTGGCCACCATATTCGTCCAGTGCTATATTGTATACAAACGCGTTGAAAGACATAACTCACGCATGTGCATTCTCCAACTCATTCTCATACGATAAATAACTCTCCTCATCCGCTGCCGCTTCCAACAGCTCCAACGGAATCTCCCTCGTCCATCTTGGTGCATACGGGACTTTTCTTATCCTGATAGGTGTCTGAAGGTTATTAGCAGTCGCTGATGCATTCGGATCGATAGAAGTCAACGGAGATATAACCGTCTGGGGGGAAGACGACAACGACGGTGGATGACTTTCTGTGTATTCGTTTTCTGACCAAAACGACGAATGCGAGTCAACGCGAGTGGGATGTGGATGGATATCTGGAACAACAAATTCAGAGATAAGATCATCACCAGGTCGAGGTGTCTTTTCCGGCTGCGCCACAACGACGTCTACATCGTCAACAGCAACAGCAACGACTTCCGCACCGTCTACACCTTCTGCGACGACCAACGTCGTCGGGGAATCCCCCGACGCAATGTCCCCCACCGCGTCCCCGGCGGCCGCATCCCCGACATTACCGAGCCCCACAGCAACATAGTTCGCTAAACTCCCGTTATCGTCTACGGCGGTAGGTAAATCATCTGCTACACGTGCTTGACCATCGACGAGGAAGCGAAGGTGGTGTGTTCCGCGTGGGAGTGCAATAATCGTGCTGAATGTGGTCCCGGTGTGACAGACCTGTGTAGGGCCTTTACCAGCGATAATTGATTCGTGAGTTTGTTTTTCCGAATTCTCCTCGGCAGCTTCTTCTTCTTCCTCTACTTCATTCTCCATCTTCTTCCTACCATTCCAGTCATCGTCCCCAGCACGTGTTAGAAACACCTCTTTACCTCCACCATGCCACGATATCTTCACCAAATAAGTCGGTTCACCCTCGCTTGGCTGTGGATTGACTCTATGTGCCGGTGGTGAGATTGGTGGAATCAACAACGACGGTGACCGAGCCACAGCATTACTGTTGTTGATTTCTTCAGAATCAGATTCCGCTAGTACCAATTTCGCTTGGGTGGCTTGGGCGGCTTTAGCTTCTGCGATAAGGAGATTAGCTGGGAAGGGAATTGAGGAACGGACGACGATGCGGGGAAAGTCATGACCAGCAACAGGACCGGCAGTAGATTGTGGATTAGGCAAGTCTGGAGGACGAGAACTGGATCTGCTTCGGATATGTATCGGTGTAGAATACTGATAACCTGCCCCAGGTTGTCTCTCAGGAATTGGTATCGCCTGTGCAGCAGCTGAAGCAGAACTATGTGTCGGCGTTGTAACCTGCGTCAACGCCAAATCAGGCAATTCCAAACTCTTTTTCTTCGTCTGTAGTGACCGGTGAACATATGGCGGCTGGAACTTTTCCTTTTCCTTTGCAATTTTTTCTCGTTCTTTCACCTCCCTAGCTTCCCGTTCCTTGATCTCCCTCTCCCAAGCATCTCTGATCTCTCTCTCCCTGGGTGCTAGCCTAGATCCAATAGGTATCGGGGATCTTACTCTGTTGGACGGTGACGGTGATGTCGGTTGTTGGTACTGTGAGGACGATGATGAAGATGGTTGCGGTTGTGGCGATCTCACTCTCGTGGATCCTGGTCTCGTGTTCGAGGGCGGTGTAAACGATGAAGGCGATTGTGCTCTCGTGGGTTTCGTCGCCGACCTCAACGAACTAGACCGCTTCGGCGATGACGCCGCAGTAGCTGCACTCGACGTCCTGGGCCTAGGACTCCCAAATCGTCGTGATCCCGTGGGTGAATATGCACTACTAGGTTGTTGTTGGTTCTGATTTGATTGAGAGTTGCCCATTTCTGTATAAAACTTCGAACAAAAACCAGGCAACAGATGTGGAAAGAGGACCTGGGAAGAGTTGGATTGCGTTCAAATGGATCTAGAACGGGGAAAAAAGATTAGACAGGAAATTGAAATTGAAAAAACGAGGAATCCACGAGCCCCTAATATGTTTTTGATCGGGGATATCGGTCCGGAGGTTGGTCTAGACGGATCTTGAAATTTAAAAGCTAAAATCAGAAATCTCAAAGGCAGAATGAAGTAGACAGACGGCTAATCTTCATTATCTTCGTTACTACAATTAAGCTCAAGCTCAAGGTCAAAAGTGAAACTGCGTGCACTCAACATCAAGAATCTCTAGTAACTATTGTGCACATTCCTCCATCCCTGGTAGTATATCGGTTTAGTACACGCGCCTGTCACTATGTTCGCGCGAAAGCTGGGTTCGACTCCCAGCCAGGGAGTGTTTTGTTTTGGGTTAAAATTTTGGCTTTCCTGTCATACATTGATAGATGATATTAGTCTCTCAATCGGAGCAGTACCACGACTTATGTTCAACACCTGATACATTCTCAACCTGATCACCGTCTACGGATAAATCACTTGATATTCATCTCTTATCGTCCCTCTCTTCTCCCCCTTTCCCCACCCTACCGTGCCATAACAACTCTCAACCCCCGAGTTTTCAATCCCGCACATTGAATGTACATTCACCACCTTTATCTGAAACCTCGCATCGATGCTGTCCGAGACATAATACGGGTTTTTCTTCCCGTGTATTGGGTTGTAGTTGATCTGGAGTTTGACTTTCTTATTACTCTCTCCGTTACTGAAACCTTGAAACCTGAGCTTTCCTTTCCCTTCATTAAGCAGTCTCTCGATGTTCTCGATTAGCGTTGCTTGGGCTTCCGCTGAGGGAGTTGTGACAGATCCTTTTAGGTAGTCTACGTACAGGATCGGCTCAAGGAATGTTATGGTGATGTAGATGGTTTTGGAGAAGAGGTTTAGGTTTGGGAGCTTCTGGAGGTACTTTCTGATTGCGCGGGGGTACTGGTGTAGGCTAATAGTGTTAAAAGATGGGAACGAGAGAGCAGTTGAGTTCGAGTGAGATTGGACTGGGTCTGCAAATTCTCGGTCGAGTCCTGGAGCCCCAGGTGAGAGGGACTCGTCAGTACTATCATCGTGATCGATATTTATGTCCCGCTGGCTGGCTCGTGGAACGGGCTGAAAAAAAAACGAAGATAGACAGAGAAAATATCAATACCAAATAGAGATTTCTGAAAAGATGTAACACGTCGCAGAGTTACAGTTCGAGTATCTACATGGAACACCTAACTAACTCACCGAAATGTTTCGTGCATCAAATTCCGAACGGACTCTGTATGTAGGCTTGGTATCCTGATCTTCGAAAGTGACCTGGGGATTGAAAGCCGTCAGTTACATCAAGTATTCAGTGACAACATGGCATTTCTTGTCCTCGTCGTTACTGATGAAGAATAACAGAACAAGAGACCTACCGAGCTCGAGTATGGACTCAGGTCTAGAGGAGCGGTGTGTACCATAGGTACAGCAACTAGAAGCACGAGGCTCAAGGAAGCGATAGAGGAGAAGAAGAGTGAAGCGGATAGATGCATTCTTGTACTTTCTGACAATAACGTCAATATCGACACAAGAGAATTTCAACCAACGTACAGTATATGTATAAACACCCTGTGTCGATGTCTAGTAGTATATCTATAATCTTTCCTCCCAGGAGAACACAAGGCGAGTGGGAAAAGGGAAGTGTACGAGGTTTGAGAAGGTAAACTCGACCAGCGAGTAACAGATAATGGCTGTCGGTGGGAAGTGGGGTGTGAGCGAGTTTGAGGGAAGACTTCAATGATAAAGAGGGGAGATGAAACTGTGCGAGAGGGTCGCGGGGTTATTAGATGGATACCAGTGCACCGTCCTGTCGAAACCGTCGGAGAACCGTCGGTAATATACTTATTCAAGCTTGATGCTCTGTAATAATAAGTTTGCTGCATTCTATCTTTCGTTCGTTTCAGTCACTGAAGAAAGTAGAAAAAGTTAGCTTCAGAAGGTTTCTAGCACCAGTGTTTATTGGATCGCACTGGATAATGGATGGAGTATTATAGTAGGAAGCACTAGGGACTGGTGATACTAATTTCCTCCTTCTCCCGCAATAACTACTTCGGCGGCGGAGGATAAAGCAGTGTGTTATTCTCAGCCTTGATCGTCTCTTTCCGAGTCTTCTCACTCCTCTGATACATCGTTCCCCTACAAAAGCTTGTCTCCCTCTGCCCACAATTCGTGCGTCCCTCCACCTGCACGGTATACTCCACCGGCGCCTCCATCGATACATACACGCAATTCTCCGGATTAGTAAACTCCACCTTCGGGGCCCCGAGACCTCCGAGACCCATAGCGCTTTTCGCTGCAGTGACGAATTTGGTGATGTCCTCTTGGAGGGTGGTGAGGGAGTCTAGAGCCGGAGGAGAGGCGATGGAAGGTTTGGTGCCAGTACAGAATATCTTAATGATGTCTGGACGGAGACGGTGGAAAACTGGGTTGTGGATCAATCGAGCGTGTAGATCAGCGTTGGTGGTCGACACCACAACTCTTGGACCTGGGACTACATATCCGCCATTGTCCCGAGTATTCCAGCTGGGTTCCCGAGAAACGATCTGAACATAGGATTAATGTTTTAGTCAGTACATCAATCAGTCCAGTGCGTAGCCGCATTGTTATTCAAAGATTTTAAATATTATAGAGCAGATAAGAGAGATAAAAAAGAGAACTTACCGCCCCTGAGTCGATAGGCACCGCATATGCTGCAGGTATCAAGTGTACAGCACTGAAGAGTAGGATAGTGAGAGAAATCGTAAAAGATACGAGATGCCTGATGTGCATTGGGCTATCTGAGTCTTCCGGGGATTCTCGGTAGATTGAACGTAACGTTGACAAAAGCTCAGAATGGATATCGATCAAGAATAGAGCTGTAACGAGTCAGAAAAACACCCAAAAATCATGATCAATGCTCCTTTGAATATTCTGATGAACAAACTTACCGTATCAGAGTATATTCAGCGAAGCAAGCAGACTGCGGTGAACAAAAATGTGCAATACTAAGTCCTTTGAGCCAGCAAAGGATGACTAGGAGCACTGGATTGTGAGGTTTGCGCAAGGAAAAAAAAAACTTGTTCGTGGTTCTGGTGAACTCGACCAGCAAGATAAACCGTAGTGGGAGAAGGGATGAGAGGTACTCAGGTAGACTCGAACCAGTAATTGCGATGGTAGAAATTTAGCGCCCATCAGACACCCAACTGATTGAATAAATAACAATAACAATAATCTCTTAACCATCGCCATCCATCTACGCTTCTAGCATGGTCCAGATAGATGATAATTATCCAACGCCAACATCCGTTTCCCAAAAATCCACTGTAGCCCTGTTGGTTAGACCCAGTCCATCCAGTCCCTCTGAGAAACCAACGCCAATTCAATCTGGAATCCTTGATACCAACCTCCACCTAGGCTTTCTTGGACGTCACCTTCTCCAGGGTCTTCCAGCCAGATACACCTCCCAAGATGCCTCTCAGCCCTGGCTGCTCTTTTGGTCTCTTCAAAGCCTGAGCTTACTCAAAGTCGAATTAGATCAAGGCAACAAAGACAAGGCCGCTGAAGGCATTCTTGCGATGCAGAACCCCACTGAGGGTGGATTCGGAGGTGGGCCAAGCCAGGCAGCGCATTTATTGCCGACGTACGCGGCTATCTGTACATTAGCTATTGTCGGTGCCCCGGATCCAACTTCGAAACTTGACAGTGACAACGTCAAGTCGATTACGCCGTGGACGCGGATCGACAGGCGTGTGTTGTATAGGCTATTTCTCTCTTTAAAACACCCAGACGGCTCGTTCCGCGTATCGTCGAACGGAGAAGTCGATGTGAGGGGTGTGTATTGCTTGTTGGCTGTAGCAAAATTGTTGAATATGATGACTGAGGAGTTGGTTAGAGGGACGAAAGAATGGGTGAGAGGATGTCAGACGCATGAAGGTGGTTTTGCTAGTGCTGCGATAGGTATTGGCGAGGGTCGGTGGGCTCCGTTAGGTGAAGCTCATGGAGGGTACACGTTTTGTGCATTAGCTGCTTGGGTTTTGCTCGAACTCGAGTTTCCTTCCTCATCATCATCAGAAAAGAAATTGAACCTCAGGAACCTCCGACGATGGCTAGTCCAAATGCAGGGCGGGGAGGATGAATTGTATGGATTCAGAGGAAGGACGAATAAGCTGGTTGATGGATGTTATTCATGGTGGGTTGGTGGGTGTTTTGCGCTTCTAGACAGGCTGGAAGAACGCGAGGGAGATGTGATATGGAATCCTGAGGGGTTGAAAGAATATATATTGTACGCTGCCCAACATCCAGCTGGTGGATTGAGAGATAAGCCGCCAAAGTAAGTGCCATTTCCTAAATCCACTGACAATACTCCATCCTTTGGTCTAGTAATCTCACGTCTATCCTTTTTATTCAGGTCACCAGATATGTATCACACACTATATAATCTCGCAGGGCTTTCAGCTGCCCAATACGCGTCTCAACCTACCTTTTTGGATCAATCATCATCTTCGTCGTCCTCTTCTGTATCGCCAGCACCCGCACAAGGTGCACCCTCCGACTCGTCCATCACATCATCATCATCAACACCTTTATCTTCATCCTCATTCTCCTCCACCGTTTCTGATTCCGCTTCGTCTACACAAGCGCAACCGTCCTCGACTCCCCGGGCAACACCAACTGCTGCTTCTCCTCCTCCTGTCATCTCATTGAATGGCACCGACCCGTTGTTCAACCTAACCAAAACCCATGCGGAGGCGATGATGAATTGGTTCAGGGAGGAGGGGAGGGAAGATTTTCGGTAATCGCAATTACTAATACTATAGCCAAATGCTAATAGTAGGAGATGCTTTGGAAGCGTCTTTCTTTTTTGACTTATTTTGAAATATCACAATTGTATTTGAGGAATAAATTCGTAACATCGCTCTTTCCATCTTGACCTCTAGCACCCACAAGGCTTTGTCTCCATCCGTGATGTACAGAAAACTTAGGACGGGCCGGGTATCCGGAACTTTATTTGTTGTGTGCGGTTTGTTGTCCAGCTTGTCGCCCGCGCGCTCTGTTTGTTTTGAAGCCTATCGCCATTTGTCGGATGAATTCTAATCATCCCGACTCCAATCGTGACTCCGACCTTGCTTTGCTTGGCGACAAAGAAGGATCACTGCACTCCCAAAATGCAGACACCAACAAAGGAGTCCTTGTTACTGCATCTTCAACAAACCCCAATGCGAAGGAGCCCGAGATAGGAGAGAAACGCAGCGGGGAAGAACATAATCTCAGTGATACTCACGAAAGGGTGTTGAAAAAGCCCAAAGTCGCTGGAAACTCGAGTGAGTACAACTTTCCTCCTTTCTGCTGCACCAATACAGGTTACGGTCCAAGCAGTGGTGCTGCCAAGTGGCATACCACATAATTTTGCTACGTTTCCTCCATTTTTCGCGTTTTTCTTTGTTATCATACCACAGACTAATGATAACGCAGGTCAAGATGGTAATATCACCATAGATCCTGCTCTCCAAACCCAGAGCCAAACCGGAGCCTCCACTTCTTCATCCCTTTCCTCCAATCCATACGCCATATATCTAAATCGTGGTAGCACAGGCGCAGCCCCAGTCTATCCTCAATTTGTCAATCCTTACTATTTTCTCACTCTTCCGCCAGGGGTAATGTCCATTCCTCCGCACATGCGTCACGACATGGCGATGATGCCACCGATGTATGCTTATCCTCCGCATGTACCAGTAACAATCCCAATCCCGCGACTTCAACCTGCCGTCTCGTCGTCTGCCTCACTTCTCCCGTCCGCGGGGAGTTGGTCTGAATCTACAAAGGGTCCCGCTCAATCACAAACTGAAGCACTTCTTCCGGCCGACAGTAACGTTGAACAGGGGATAACAAGCCAGCCTTCCTCATCCTCCTCAAAACCGAGACGTCTTAAATCACATGCCGTGATATCCAAAAACCACAGCATCCCCACAATTCCTCGGGATAAACATGGACAGCCGATGCTTCCTCTCAATGTCGGAATCATGACCGTGGTCTCTTTGGGAACTATCTGTCTCAGAGACCATTTCCATTCTGAACGATATATTTTCCCCGTTGGATACACCGTCACGCGGCGTTATCTATCTACACTCGATCCCAACTCTGACGTCGTCTACCACTGCACCATCCTTGACGGCGGTGACGGACCTAAATTCCAGATTGTTCCTGCAGACGAGCCAGATAAACCGATCATGGCATCTACTGCAACGGGGGCGTGGAGCTCGATTGTGAAAAAGGCGAATGAGATTAGGAAAAGACAGCATAGTAATTCTGTTTCGGGCCCGGATTTCTTTGGTTTGGGTCAAAATACGATTCGGCATCTGATTCAACAGATGCCAGGGGCGGAGAGGTTGGCGAAGAGAGGAACTAGGACAGGTGAGGGTGAGAAGGAGAAGGAGCAAGAAGATGGGAAAAAGAGCGCCGATAATCGGAGACGTCGAGTTGACGGGAAGTATGTTTGGCATAATTATGTGGAACGAGTCAACGGGATATATGTTTGGCAACATTATATCGAAGGTGGACCACTAGGTGGACGGCATGCGGCTGTTATTCCTGCCCTTCCGGATGAGTATGAAAGTAAACATCGTTCAGCTGAGACCGGTCATTCGTCTCGGAATGTTGATGGAATCGTAGAAGGAGGTTCCGTTTCTGGACAACCAAAGGGTGACCCTCCCATCTCCGACTTTGCTCCTGCACCTAGTCCCAATGGGAATGGCACAGCTCCTACCATGGTGACCTCTCTTTCTGCTAGTCCAAGTGGCACATCAAAAGGAACGGGGCTATCATACTATCCCCCGCATGTCATGGCACAGGCGGAAGTGCAATCGCAGAGCCAAGGACATGGATATCCTCATACAGCTCATTTGGACACCACTCACTACTCCACTCATGTATGTCAGCCAGCTTATGCTTTACCTCAACAACCTCAGCATTTGCAACCTGTGATGCCTCATATGCAATATCAAGAGAATGCTCATGTACAGACGACGTTTGCGAGTTTGTTAAACTCTCTTGCGAGGGAGCAGAGCGAATCTAGCACTATTGTCTCTCGTGTTTCCCCCGCTCCATCTCTTCCCCCTACTGCTTCTTCCACTTCTTCTACCCCTTTTGCTGGAAGTGTCTCCACAACGCCTGCGTCGGACAAAGGACAAACATCTGCGCAGAGTCATGAACATAACGAAGACAGCAGCAAAGAAGGAATAGATGTGAACCACAAAGAAGGTGGGGAAGATAACGCTAGTTGTGCAGATCGACCCCAAATTGGTCGATAAAGTTGTGAAACCTCAACTTGCAGGATCACAGCAGAACCAGTATTATGGACCAGATCAGCAACAACAGGCCAGGTCAAGCTCGGCCAACGTGGACATCCAGGGACTTCGTGATTCGATTCATCCTTTCTTGCCTGCCTTTTCCGCTATTTATCTTTGGTAAAATATGTAACTCTCTCTACTCATAGCGCTTCAAATTGTCATCGTTTTGACGGACAAGTGCATTGCAATTGAAAGCCCGCCAATGGATAGGACAGGGTATAATATGGGTTTACTGTAGTTCACAGACCTTTCTTTCGTGATTAGCTTCTTATCCCCTTCCATTCCCCCTCAAATTTTCCCTTACTTGCTTTGTTGCTCTGTTTTCCCCAGGGTCTAGGAAATCGTCTTCTATCCGCAACATCGACGCCTCTTCCTCCTCCAATCTCATTGGCATATTTCCTCTCTACCTTTGATGATTGGAGGAGCGGACTGCGAGATACTGGGAAGGGATGAGGCTATGCCCAGTCTCAGCCTTGACCCACCCTGTACCATCGCAGTCCGGTCAAGTTCAGGAAGGAAGGAGACTTCTGTCTTTCTTTTTCTTACCTGGCTGATGATCTTACTACGACGGATGTATTCCGTGGGGGCTATAGTGAAATACTCGTCAGTGAACGAGTCAACCGTGTTGGAGTGGTTCCAATAAATAACACGGAGCGCCTCTGTGGGGACTCCTTCCATGCGAGGATTATGTGCTGGATCGGAGTAGTATGTGAGGCGTACATACTTATCAAGTGCGAATCATTATTGTCATCAACCATTAGTCGCCTCGCAAACCAGAATTAGCCGTCGTTTCCGGTATTCTTGAAGAGTCTTTATCACCGTACCATGTCGAGGCTTGTCTTATACACCAGCTCACCCCAAGGCCATAAAAATGATTCATTACCGTGTAAGCCAAACCATATGGTCCAATTGGTTCCTGAACGACACAGAATTGAGCCGCAAGTCAGAGGATCTACCGTCCACGATGAACATAGCAAAGATCCTTATGACTCGGCCCGTCGCAGAGTATAACACAAGATATTTCCACAAAAGGGTCCCCCTACCCCCCGGATTTATAGATTCTAAACATCATGACTGGGAAGTCATGGAATGCCTCAAGACTTGTCCAGCTCGTCGTCATCACAATTTTCGCGGAATGCTGCTGTGCCCTGAACAATGGATTGGCGACTACGCCGGCCATGGGATGGAACCCATACAACGCTTACGCGTAGGTAGTGACATCTGAAACGTCTTTCCTTGGTGCTAATTATTCTTTGTAAATCTGTAAATAGATGCGACACCGTGGAATCGCAGTACCACTCTAATGCTCAAGCACTTGTGGATCTGGGACTCGAT
Source organism: Lentinula aff. lateritia (assembly GCA_027886305.1). NCBI lineage: Eukaryota > Fungi > Basidiomycota > Agaricomycetes > Agaricales > Omphalotaceae > Lentinula > Lentinula aff. lateritia. Next base: position 25,187 of record MU795127.1, read on the forward strand.
TCCCTCGGTTACGAGTATCTGAATCTGTAAGTGTATCGGTTACTAACAAAGCGGGAACTAGTGGTTTTCTTAATTTAACTCAACGTACTCTACAGTGATTGTGGATGGCAAGGGACCGCAAGGAATTCGTCTGGAGGTATCACATGGAATACCGCAGCTATTCCAAACGGCGTACCGGCTCTTGGAAAGTTCGTTCATGATCTGGGCTTAAAATTTGGGGTCTACTCTGACGGGTACGTTGAAATGACATGTATTGTTTAAACTTTCGTTCCTGTCTACTTTGGCAGTTCCGGTGCTTCAACAGTATTTTACAATCTTTCCTAACGAAATTCCTTGAATTCAATGTCCTTCCAGAGGATATTTCGCTTGCGACACTGTCGGCGGCACTGCTCACTTTCTTGGTTCTCTTGGATTCGAGACGCAAGATGCCACAACGTTTGCAAGTTGGGGCGCAGATTATCTCAAGTACGATAACTGTTATGCGGTCAGCCCCACAGATTTTGTCGATTTCGATCCTCCAATCGAAGTGGGTTTTACTCACTCTATAATCTGCATGTTCTCATACCTTTTGTTTTGTGCAGATCGAAGTAAATGTCAATAGATGACATCTGAATAAATTTTCTGACGGCGTTGTAGCCTCACTATACTACTATGCGTGACGCTCTTTCTGCGACAGACCGGCCCATTCTTTTTTCAGCCTGCGAATGGGGTGTCCAGGTTTGTATATTTCTCCACCGATCTTTCGTTGACTGATAGCACTGCTGAAATGAATCAGGATCCAGCAAGATGGCCAGCATCGGCAGTTGTAAACTCATGGAGGATTTCGTACGTTGCTTACTCCTGCAGTAAGTGACACGCAAACAGCTAATCGGCTTTCCGGTCCAGAAACGACATTGGTCCTCCCTCATCTTGGGACAACATATTCCGAATAGTCAATCAACTCGTACCAATCACAGGTTTCGCTGGGCCTGGAGGATGGAATGATTTAGATCTATTGGAAGTTGGGAATACTGGTCTGACCATGGCCGAACAGCAGACCCATTTTACATTTTGGGCAGCAGCTAAATCGCCGTTGATCATCTCCACCGATTTGACCGAGATCTCTGAGGAGGCGGTGGGGATATTGTCCAATACAAGGGTGATTGCTTTGAACGTGAGTAAAGAAGGATCTTTTGTTCTACTTCATCAACCTTCTGAGTCTAACCTAGCCTAACTGGTATCTCCTCTTATTACCATAGCAAGACTCCTTAGGGCAGTCTATCAGTTTCAGACGCCGATACACCAACGATTGTGATGTTTGGGCAGGACCATTGTCTGATGGGTCGATGGTGGCAGGTCAGTTTTGCTAAAATGAACAAATAGAGTCCGGCTTATCTGATCTCTCCAGTCGTGATCGAAATGCAGAATTCTTCACGCGCTATCACATTCAATTTATCTGACGTTGGATATACTTCAGCTACGGCGATAAATGTCATTACTGGAGCATTGCTAGGGACGCTCGAAAATTCGTCAGCTTGTTTTACTCCAAGTCGTGTTGTCTGACAGTTGACTAAATGATTAGCCCTATATATATGGCTACATAGATACACCTCAACATTCGAAGCGCACGGATCTCTTGTGCTCAGACTTAGCAACCCTGTTATTGCGCCCCAGCCTACTTTTACGTTTTACGATGCTGCGGCTTCGGGGAATGTTCTTGCTGGAGGTGCCTCAAATCGGATCGTGAACAACACCATTACCGTAGTAGGATTTGTTGGAAACGGTGGAACGCTGGAGTTTACAGGAATTGACGGTGGTGCAAGCGGCGGTACCAAGCTCCTATCGGTGGATTACATCAATGCGGATTTTACCCCAACAAACACCGATTGCTCAAATTGCCGCAATGCGTTCATGAGTGTCAATGGGGGCACCGCAGTCCAAGTTCAGATGCCGCTTTCTGGTCAGGTTAGTACAGCATTCAGTCCTATTATTCTCATTTGATACCAAAAGAATAATAACTGTCACCTTACATGACAGAGTTGGGACATACTGTTCCACGGGTATCTGGTTAGTCTATCCGGATTCAAACCAGGAAAGACGAACACTGTTCAAATATCCAATCCGTCTGCATATACTCCTGACTTTTATCGTCTCGGTGTTGCAGTATGATCCTGGTCATCAATAAGCATTGCTAAAGCGGTCTATACCTGTAAAGCCTTTGCTCCCCGTTTCCACCCAAATGGACGGCGTCTCTACATACGCTTACCGAGAATGATTCAAAACAATAAATTGTTCAGCTTCAATCATGTATTTAGTCATGGGCCGATTGCGTGGTTTTTACTCGTTGGATTGTTGAAGCCTGGTTGAGATCGGTTAACGTGTATGTGATCTCATCGCTGACTCTGAAAGAGAAGGTCCTTGTAAGCACCAAATGGCAATCAGCAGTCGCGAGTTTTCGTGATGATACAACAGTGTCATAGTGACCCAAATGTTCTGGCACACTGATTTACAGCCTTTTACAGCCCCAAAGGACAACATCTTCATCCTGATTCAGAATGATGCAAATGTACAGTGCCTTTCGGGGTTATTGGTGCACTGCTCAGAACCACTCCAAGAGTACAACAGAGATAAGCTACTGTATGGATGTACCCTGGACATGCAGGCAGGCCTACTATCCCTTGCTCAAGCACAGTACTCTCTACATAGGAAAGGAAATAAGGTTCTATATTTTATATTTCACAGCCTTCAAGTCATTCAACTAGAACATTCACTTTTAGAGTCGGAGACTGCCGCGCAGGGCGCGGCGCTAAAGGATTCTCGCAATATATACTCAATATGGATGTGTACGAGTCTAACTAGGCCCCACTGTTGTGGACTGCACACCTTGCTTGAGATAAAAAATGCGACGCGCCCTACGTGCCCGGCGAGGTCCAATTATAAGCAAGATGATTGAAGAGGTTTGGCTGATAATCTGAAACCAAATATAGCAAAAATACCGAACGGAATAGACCTTGCATGCAAGCAAGGTGATTAACGGAGTCGTCATTTTCGTCGCTATTTGTGGAACGTTTGAGCGCATGAGGGATTGTTAGGTGGATACGGGTACAACCCTGAAACCAGCTGTTGCATACTGGAAAGAACTAGATTTGACGAGTTCAATTGCATATTCATGTAACTTTCCAGTAGGGAACTGTTGAAAATGATTACGGGGAATTACTGTGATCGACGAAACACGACAACCTAAGTAGAGCTATTGGCTGAAAATCGCCTGACGCCTCCTGACACCTCATCAACAGGACAGCTAGGAGGTTGAAGATCGGTACTGCGTGTAGGAGGAGATATCAAAAGGTAGCGAATGTGATGGAACTCAGACAAGGAAGAGATTGAACACGTAGCAGCATAAGGCAAAGCTGCCTTCAACAAGTCTCAGTGGATCCTTACTTGATGTAGCCTAGTCCTTTTAACACCGTTCCTCCAAAACTTGGATTCACGTTGTTTCCTTCATCTAGTCCGGCAGCTCTTTCACATTTCAAATGTCACATCATAAGGAGTCTTATCCAACAAATGGAGAGAGCCTTGGCACGGTGAAGTTCTCAATACTATGATCCAAAATGTTGACTTAAGAGTTAAGCGGGAGGAAAATGTTCGTCCTGTGTCATTACGGTTTGTATTGTTGCACGCGAAGAGCACATTCACAAAGGACACTCACAGGTTCCATCATACGGGCGATTGACGCGTCGTTATTCCTTCTCAGGTGGAAATATGCAAACAGCTTGACGAATTCCTTGTATTTGAGTTCATTGAGTTGATCGAATTGGTCGAAGCGATTCCATTCAATGGCAGTCTTTTTTCTCGAGTAGCAGTGTCAGTGCGGACCCCGTTATATCCATCTCACCGGCCTTTCTTGGAATTTTGTCGTCCAGAGGATGATCAGGAGTCACCGACCTTTTTGACAAAGGTTGTCTGTGATGTTGTTTCGGGAGCGGTCATGGTTTAAGTTCAAGAGATATTCACTTAGCTTGTGACAAGGCAAAATCTATGTTAATTATGGATCCTATCAATACACATGCAATACAGATATTTCTATAAGGAGACCTAGTGAGATTTCCATCCGCACATAACCGACTTTCCGTTCGCATATATGGACAATGACATTCGATCGCGTTGGAGATTATGAACTTATATGAATGATTCAGCGACAAGACCGGAAGACAGCCTAAGACAGCCAATAATTACGCTGGCAGCCTGATATTGGGACTTGAGTTAATTTCGGTAGTTTTTGGTCCAATGTTTGTAGTAGCCTATTTTCTAGATTCCGCGAAAAGCCGCAATGAAGGTAGAGTGCTGAAGAAGTACCCAGACTCATCCAGAATGGAAACGACGGACCGAACATGAGGAGATCGAGTACAATGCATGTTCTATAGATGTGAAGTACGTACATTTGCACAACGAGCTACGAGAGCTGTGGCGTAAGTGGAAGCTGTATGTATAACGAGGGAGGGGGGCACTGGAGGAACCACAAGATACAGGTAACACGCAATAGATGGAACATACCGAATAGTACACATATGAATTGTAATAATAAAAAAGCATGCAAAGTCCACCACTGATAAACCATTGTACTTGAGGGTGAAAAGCAGGTAATAGATCCGGGTCTGTGAAACCATGATCGTAATGAGGGGTAATGATGGTACGACCATTTATGATACAAGAGAATAATAGAGTATTGAAATTTACAAGACAACCTACTTACATGGACAAATTTGATCATAAGGGACATGATCGTCTCGTGAAAGGGACAGATTGCGAAAAACAACTGCCCTGGTCGTGCTGGTTTTAGAGATTTGACATTTCAATTCTGTGTTCCTCTTCGAAGAATGACGACCAGGCCGTCGGAGTGAGCAGAGAAAATTGCATCCACGATGACCGTTTCGCCTTCCGGAGACGAAGCAGTGCGCGATGGCACTGCTGGCCCATATCCACGCCCGTTACTTCTGCCCTGTCTGACGCGAGTGTGGGACAAGTAGTTAGAACTATGTCGTTGACGAGCAGGGGTAGTTTCGGGAGGGCAATTATCACCAGCTCTACAGCAGCATGAGTTCAGGGTAAATGTAATCAGCAAGGATGACATACATGTAGTCCCGCCCTTCTGCTAGCAGTTTGAATTTTCCAAACCCAAAACCGCCATCACTGGGTTGTCCTCGTTCATTTACTCCCCAGCCTTTGACAGTATCAATCCAAGTTCGTAACGTAGTTTCATCCTGTTTAGCTACAAAGTCGAAAAAACTTCGTTTTTCGATACTGTTGGCCGTAATCAGAAGATTATTGGAGCAGTACAAAATTGTACAATGAACCGAGAACCGATCCAGGATGAACGCTGTGCGGAATGATTGCGAAGGGAGGGGTTCATACGTGAATGAGTCTTCATCTAATTCCGGAGGGGGTGAAAAATCCTCGTCCAAACCATCGAAAGGTCTGCGAAGAGATTCCGGTATTGGCATTGGGGGCATGGGCGACGGATCATGCCAACGCTTTGGAAAACTCAAGATGAAAAGGGGTACAAGACAATACAAGGAAATAGGCCACGCACGCGAAACTCTAATTCCGGAGTCGGACTGATTACTGTAATTTCTTGAGCTGTAGACGCATTATGAAGAGCCTTCGAGCCCGAGTTGGCAAAGCTAACACTCCCAACAGTGACGTTGTGAACGATTGTTCTGAGGAATTAGAAATCCAGGATGAAAATCTTGCCGGATACGTTGAAGAAAAGGGAACGAACCTAGACTGTATGACGCGAAAGATCGCGGTTCAGCATCATGGATTTCGAGAAGTGTTATGAAATGAGCACGAACCACTCCACAGAGTACATAGCCTTTATGAGGATCCTTATGCTTCATTCGAATATACACCAGACACGCGGCTTTATCCTGTCGTATGGTATCGCTAGCAGCACCAGCGTCGAGTTAAGAGGAGGAAAATGAGATTCAGCTGGTAACATACTAATGCAATTTCCTAACACGCGCCATTTCGTCTGGATGGACAAGCTCGATAGAGGGTCGTCCTCTAAGTTCATGGGGTTCATATCCTGAAGTAGTTGTGAAATAGGTAAGTGTTGAGCCAAAACCCAGACAGTCGTGGGCGTACCAAGAAGATCAGAGACGGAGGGTGTCATGTATAACCATCTTGCCTGAGCCAATAGTAGAATCAGAGTCATGCAACAATATAAAGGGCGTAAAGATAATGCCTCTTGTGAGAAGTCGACAATTCCAACTGTGAAGAAGAAAGGTTCAGCGGTGGGCACAATATCAGAAGACGGAGAACCCCACTGAAGGAGACACAAGGAACAGTATCGTCCATGTCAGCACTGGAGATGGAAGTGCAGGTGGAAGGAGACAAGGGAGGAGTGGAATGCGGCGGCGCTTAGAGAGGGAACTTAAAAAGTCATCTCAAAGTGAAAGATCTCCAAGCAGAAGAAGATTCAGTCACGATCTTACTTCCGGGGATAAGTTTTTGATGGCGCAATTATATTCCTGTACCACTTCAACCCTTCCAACCTCTTTCACCGCCATATTTCTCCCCACACAAAGCGCCTGCACAACCCTCTTCTCATCTTCAGCATTAATTAAACCTCCTCGCCCACATTATAAGTATATTGGGACCTTGTTAAGCCCTCTGAATATCAGAAAATTATTCAGGACCTTAGATCAAACCAAGATTTGCAAAGATCCATCACCTGAAGAGTAAATCTGCGGTTTGTCATGGTCGTTTGTCGGTCATTGATATCAAACTCATCATCTTTATCTTTTGCTGGAAGTCTTCAGGTCTGAGAGGAATTATGTGGTCGAAAGCTCGTGAAATTGCTGCAGGGGATACTGTCATCTTGTGGCTAGTACGCTTCGCTCTATCCTTTGCTTGCAATCTGTTTTAGCTCATACAAGGACCTTTAGACACGAGATGCACTTCAGCCTTTGATTATTGAACCGGGTAAAGAGTTCAACAGTAAATTTGGTTCATACAGACATGCCGATCTTGTTGGTATTCCGTTTGGTTCGAAGGTCGGCTCTCGTACAGGAAATGGCTTCATCCATGTCCTGCGACCGACCCCAGAGCTATGGACTATGGCCCTTCCTCATCGTACTCAAATCCTCTATCTCGCCGACATCGCTTTCATTACCTCTTATCTCAACATTAAAAACGGGAGTCAGGTTGTAGAGGCAGGCAAGTCCCTCCACGCTCGTCTTTTCTGCATGTCAAAAATTTTCATGGATTGGCGGACTCGTTCTGACCAATCAGATCCGGCAGCGGCACCGTAATTCTGATTTCTTGTGGATCGATCTTCTTCCAGATTTCCGAGGCATATTCTGACCGGTCCGCTCTTAGGAACGGGATCTGGGTCGTTTTCTCACTCTGTGATGAGGTCCATTGGCGCATCGGGGCACCTCTGGTCTTACGAATTTCATGAAACTAGGGCGAACAAGGCAAGGTTCGTAATCTATCTGCGCTCGGTTGCCGTCGCTGTGCGCCCCATCTCCTACGGAAATTTCGAACTTATACCAGTTTCTTAGACAGGAATTTCAACGACATGGTTCATCAGACCGGGTTACCCTGACACATCGTAATGTCTGTAAAGATGGATTTACGGTGACTGATACTGCTGACGCACGTAAGGATGGGTATCAACCTCTCGGACATATGACTCAATAATACAATCCCAGTTTTTCTCGACTTACCTGCGCCTTGGGATGCGATCGAACATGCTAAGAAAGCTCTACGCGTTCGTGTTGTTATGAATTCCTAACTACCAAATCGTTGACCGTCCTCACTTCATTTAGAAAGATCGGATCACTCGAATATGTTGTTTCAGCCCTTGTATAGAGCAAGTTCTTAGAACAGTGGGCGCTCTGAATGATTCTGGGTTTACAGGTTAGTGTCATTCGTTGAATGCGTTCTTTCGAGATCATATATATTTCGACGGGCTTTCACTGGCTCCTTGGACAATTGAGTCAACGTTCAATTCAACCAAATCAGAGACGTCTGGATTACCGTTGACAGTGTCTTCTATTATTGTCTTGCATAAGGACAGATTCAGACAGATCTGTCTCTTTAAAGAGTGCTTATCACGGTAGATTGCTCGTTCCTTGTCCCGCCGCTGTATACATGCGCAGGCAGGACTCCTCGGCAAAGGGGTGTGACCCCCCGAGAAGATTTGCTGATTTGCATCACTCTTTATAATCTTTCACACCTAGTACACCTAGCTGATGAATCTAGTGCGTGACGCTGAACTAAAAATGCTAACTATCTCTGCTCACTATCTAGATATCACCATGTACGAAACTTTGTTAAGGCCATACGATATACAGCAAACCAGTTCTTTGCCTACTATAGGAGAAATTTCCGACAAACTCAAACAATCAGAAATCAGACGTGAGGAAAAAAGGCTTAAGCAGATTGCTTCGGGACACCGCGGAAGTGCCGACTTCACATCGCCTGCTAACGGAAATGGCCAAAAGATTGTATCTGCTTCGGGGGGTGGATATGAATCGTCTTCCTCGCACGGAGAAAAACGGAAACGGGATGGTTTGGATGGAGAAGATGCAGGTTTATTGAGTGATGAGCCAGCTGGTGGAAAAAGGGCGAAGACCGAGGAAGAAGATATCATAGATTTTGAGAGTCAAGTCATCAAAGACTCTCAAAAGTTTCTACCCAAAGATGTGTCGATGGATGGTGGCCTGCTCTTGGTCAAGGCCGAGCAGGTGTTGGAGGATAGAAAACGGGTCAAAATCGAAAACCCCTCATTAGCTCAACCAATGAAGATAAACCTTTCCAAGGTGATGCCGGAAGTGCGGGGACATACCTCATATTTAACTTTTGCTTGTCTCTTGCCGCCTTTGCCTACTATCGGAGTAGTCGAAGACGAATCTTTGGAGCAAGTATAATATCTACATTACCCTTTGTATGCATACATATAAATATCTGACAGGTCAGGCCATTTGGCATTAATGAAAAAATAATGTAGGAGGATCTCATTGTATAAGTACATCCGAGAGTGAGCTTCAGCCCGTTCCCTCATTCTGCTTGGTCTCAGACCTACTTTTTGGCATCGCGAGGGCGCAGGACTCTTGTTGAAGAAGGCGTACTCGCTTCTTCACCTCCTGCTCCTGTAGCTGACGGGGTTCGAATGCTCTGACGACTACGTTTAGTGAGCGAGGAAGACATCCGACCGGCGTTGTCGCCTTCCTCATCTGCAACATCATCGTCCGAATCGCCATCTGCTCGTCGGAGTTTCCGTTTACGCGTCGTCAATCTTACCGATCTACGACGTGCAGAAGGAGAGGCTTTATTGGTTTCTTCTTGTTTCCTCTTTCCGTTTTTCCTCCGACTCATACCATTTTCACTCGGGGAAACGACAGCGATTCCGGATCCAGTAGCAGGAGCACTTGGTTGATTTCTTGTGTGCTTTTTTTTGGCGGAAGGCTGAAATACAGTCTCAGATCTTGAGGCGGATCTGGTTGTAGGAGCTTGGTCCTCCGAATCATCGGCTTTTATTACAGGGGCCCGGATAGTTTCGGCAACCTGAGCTAGTTCATGCATGGTTTTTGGGGTTGTCGTTGGGGGATTCTTGAATGTAAGCGTAAGCTCACCGTCGTCAACCACGTCGATGTCGTACGTCTCGAAATCCGGCATAGGAAGTGCATCATCGTATGGTAAATCGAGCTCCGAATTCGAGTTCGGTAACCGATCCAAGGAAGAGTAGCTGACCAAATCGCTATCGAGCTTTGGAAGTTTTGGGAGCCTGAAAGGCTGGACGACGTCCCCTGCTTGAACAATAAACCCACCAGCGGCGGTTGTAAGATGATTCACATCTTGATCTGGAGTTTGGCGTCCCTGCTCCTCCATGCTCTCGCTCTCTTCGTAGCACGAGATAGCGCCTGTAAGATTTTGATCCCCTGCATCACCTTGTATAATGTATTCATTAATAGTGCTATGTTCCTTCTTGTTGCTTTCGATTACGGCAGTGTCGTGTGTTGTTAGAGTGGTCGTACCTTTTCCTCCCCCAGGACGATCGGCGTATTGTTCTTGCAGCCTTTGTCGTATTCTAAGGCCATGGACAAATCTTGTCCATTGTTTCAGTACTCGTTCCTTCTGCTTGAGCTGAGCCTTCTCCAAAGCTTCGCGTTCGGCTGTTAGGAAGGCCTATAGATAATCATGAAATCGATAGACCTAGAAGCAGGATTGAGCTTACCTCAAGCACAACCTTCTCATTGTCTATCGCGACGACGATGCCTTCCAACACAGGTGTAGCTTTACGCTTTCGGAACTCGAAGCCAGTCTATATGTCATTAACAAATAGGTTACAGATGGAAAAAATCAAACAGATTGCTTACTACAGCCTCCGCAAAGTCAATCTGCAATTTACGAGCAATTTTTGCGACACCTTTAACTGTGCAAAGTGAATAAAGTAATGAACGAAGATTGTTCAAGACTCACAAGGTATATGCACTGCGCCCCTTGGTAGCATTGTGTTCACATACAGGTCAATGTTCCCGAATTGATTTTTGGGAATGATTCCCTGCACAAACTTGCATGTTAATGGTGACTTGATGTGTTACTGGCTTTACTCACATCAACTACGGGATCAGGAACATAGAGTTCTGTCTGATTGCGGGCATACAGGCCTTGCATAATCTCCCCTCCTGTATCTGCATTGCCTGACGTCCCTGCTCGTTCTTCGTCGACGACCTCATCAACATAGATGCCGATGACACCATTTGCCCCCTTTGTTTTTTTCTGGATATCTTTCATTCCTTCTTTGATCATCTCAATTTCTCTCTTCCTCCCAATAGTACTGGCTCGTAGCTTGACATACTTCATCGGAGCCGTCCCCTCTTTGATACTTCTTCCTTCACTTCGCAACCAGTTTTCCGGGGTCTTCAGAGAAACGACGGAAGATCTTGGATAGACAGGCTCTCCACGGAACTTGCCTAACTCAGGTGTGTGTGAGCGAGAACCGCTAGGATCCAGGAGCATAGAGGGATCAAACTCTGCTCCTGATGCTGGGGCAGGTGGTGGGTATATGGTCTCATTTTGCTTTAGATGTCGAGGAAGCACGTATAACGGATGATCTTTGAACCCTATTATACTTGTGGGCATTCCTTCCATGAGCTGTGCCGTCTCAAGTTCGTCGTCTTCGATGTCATCGCGATTCTGAAATCACATACGGATAGAAGTGTGAGAAAACCTGTAAATTGCAAATTAGCTCACCAATCTGAAGGGCCTTGTGATAAGGCTTAATACTCCTTCCCACCATTGGACTCGTGCTCGATTGGTATTTGTCGTACTTCCTCCTTGTACTTTGGCAACTTTGGCGCCAAACTCCCTCGCATACCTCCTTGTAACATCTCTCGCGTAGCCATCTTCTTCAAATGCGAGGACATATACAAGGCGATTGTCGCCCGACGAGGACGAAGATGAAGAGTTTGAAGACGGGGAAGGGTCAAATACATGCCGTTTATTGACGAATCCGCGTATAGGATCAACAGGGATCCATTGAGAGTCGGCTTTAGAAAAGACTTCAGTCCAGTATGTCGGTGGCGTGATACGTGGATCTAGATAGAAAGAACATCAGTTAGAATAAACAGATCGGACAAAGAAAGTTTCACCATCATGCTTAAGCTTCTTTGGTTTGCTGCTCGCACTCGTACTTTGGGCACTACCTGAAACGTCGCCTTTGCTTTTACTCTTCCTAAGTTTGACTGCCGGTTTCGCCTTTTCCTTCGCTTGCGCTTTCCCCTTCTTGTCCACGGGCTGGTCATGATGCCAGTGTACCTGGCCCCCTTTCTTGAGTACAACATTCCTTGGACTCGAAACTGTAGGAGCTGTATTCCCTTCATTTTCAACTACCTCTGCTTTTCCTTTACTTACATTACTCGCCTTCTTCGGATATTTTTTGGCTTCCCTTCCAATTGCGGCTTTCCACGGTACACTCTGCAAGCTAACCACCAAGCGCGCTGGGATAGCTAATGCACGACACAGTGCTGTGAACAACTGGGCGGAAGTATCTCGTGAACCAGATTGCATCAATGCATGTTTCATGAGCGATTTGGGCGACTTGATAGGTTCGATGGAGTTGTCAACAATATCTTCGAGGAGATCCAAGTCCGAGAAATCAATAAGGGGAGTTGTAGAAGGAGGTTGTTTCTCCTTTTCCTTTTCCTTCCCCTTGCCCTTGTATTTGAGCCTGAAACTACTATTATCCCTTTCTGCTTCGGGCGGGGCAACAGCATCTTCGAATTGCTCCGCAAATCCGGGAACGAACTTGATTAACCTTTGCTTCATGGTATCGAAAGTTATATTTCGTATGTGACCCTCATCAGTGACTTCGAAAAAGTCTTGAAACCACCATTCAGCCAGCCTTGAGACCGAACTTTCGAACATGCGGCCCCGAAGGGCGGCTTCAGGTACTTTCGACGGGTGGATCATCGCGAAAGCAGTTTGTAGGGCGAGGGGGGTAAGTGAGAGAAGGCGGGCCTACAAGAGAATTATTATCATGCCAGTAGCGAATGAAGGAGTCACGTACATGAAGTAAATCATCATTCAACCACTGATTCCGGATTCGAGCATTTAGGAGCAGAAGTACAGTGTGAATCTTGTGGCAGTCTATTCGAAGCATTCGTTCGGCATGGGACATTGCACTAGACTTCCTATAGCATGATTAGTATTGAAGCATACTCATCATAGAATACTCAAATATGCACTTGGTTGACACTTCAGCTTCGTTATCGGGCCTTAGGACAATCTGCATCAGCGGTTGTTGTTCTTGAGGCTCTTGCTCGGGTACCTCAACCTCCTCCCAATCAATTTCATCGTTGCTATCATCCTCATCGCCGTTGAAGGTATGAAGCGTGAGATTCAAGTCATCGTCATCAGACATGAGCCACAAAAGAAATGAAAGTTAAAGTGAAATATCGTCGACGCGATGTAACGCTCGCGTGACTTCGTGACTCAGAAATGAGTCAACTTTCGACCCGGACTGTGACGGGCGTGATCTCACTTACTGAGATACCCATATTCAAAACTAGTTATACTCCAATATACAAGTAGCATTCTACTCCTGGGTAAACCCTATCGCCTCTTGCCCTTCCCTGATTTCCCGAGCTTCCCCACCTTTTCCCTCTCTCGTCCAAGTGAGGCGCCACCCCTCCCCTTACTGGCAAATCGTACCGCCTTGCGTACATTAAGGACTTTACCTTCCGGATCCTCCACTTCATCACCACCATCTGCGTAATCTGTGTCAATACATCCGGAAACGTCGGTAAAAATGTGCTTACGGGACGTCCGCGATTTCTTGGAAGGTCTTTGAGCCTCAGTCATGCGGGTTTTGCGAGCATCAGAGTTCATTTTTGATAAGAGGTCGAGGGCTGCTTTAGATTCCGCCGACACCGAGCCTTCAGTTGGAACAAACTGTACGGGGATATCCATTGAATGTCGGTTCAGGATAGAAGGAAGGCACACAGAACGTACTTTTCGCTTGATACCTTTCATTTTCCTCTCTCCCTCCAATTTCCGATCGAATTTGCCCATACTGGCAGTACTAGTGCGTGACATGGCTAGTGTACGTTCCAAATCTTTTTTATGGGCTTCACGTTCAGGATTGGAGGAGGCGGAGCTTCCAGTTTTTTGCGCCCTAGCAACATTGGCTTCATGCTGTTTTTGATTTTTTGTCACTCGGGCTTGACGCTCGTCGCGTGCAGCTTTTCGGGGGTCGAAATCGATGTCTAGAAAATAAAATGTGAGAAACAAATGATCAACACATCCCGAGAACTCACCAGCATTCATCGGGACCTCCGTAATCCATTGCTCTTCTACTTGTTTGTTCTTTGCATCTTTGCCCCATCTATTTATCCACTCTTGCCTCTCTTCATCCCAAACCTTCTTCTCCCTCTTCTCTTTACTCTTACCCTGAATACCCTTAGCTTTAGCAAACTGTTCCCACTTAGTTAGAGGTTTGATCTTGGGTAACGGTTTGGTTCTGGGTAATTGAGTCATTGGGGCTGAAAGTTGAGCAAGGGGTCCATCTAATGAGGAAGTAGTTGGGAGGGAAAAAAGTGCGTTGAGGAGGGCTTGAGTGCCTGTACGAGCGAGCGAGAGGAGATGAGTTTCGAGAGAAGACCTGATAGCTAATGAGTTGAGAGGCCCAGATAGTCAGAGTGAGAGTACGCATGACTTACTCGTAGCTTTCAACATCTATCGGATTCGGGTCTGTGACAGTAAGATGTCCAGCATCAACGTCTAATGGGGTGTCGGTTTCGACTTCAGTAGATTTTCTGTAATGAATTGAGCAACACACGCGCAGTACAAGTTATGAAGACGTACAGTTTCTCTGCATGATCAGCCAGGATGTTGGACACATCCATGGTTGGGGTGGTAGATGGAAAATATTATTCGGCGCTTACAAAAATTGCGACTTTGATAAGCGCCCGTATAGTATTACTTCGATTCTCATATTTTCGACGAGTAATCAAGTGCAAGGGCTACAAGGCCAAACCCATCAACCTGTCTACAGATAGAACCAATCTAATTACATCCCCATAGCAGCGACCGTATCTGCAGTCGGTAACATTCCTCGAGGCCCAACTCCATTTTCAGCCCGTTTTGAATGTGTAACTTTGAGCGGTTTCGTAATCATCTCAAGCTCTTCCAGTAAGGTTTGATGTCGGAAGGCCAGGCGGATATTCGGGACATTGGTCTAGACAATTATCAGATTGCAGAATGTGCAGCGTAGAAACTATTGACCTTATTGATATCATTTCCAGCTGAGCCCGTAACGTACCATTGGTGTCCCAACCAATGTCTTTTGATTTCCATTTCGAATCCACTCTGGATAACGGAATTCCGAGCGAGCTCCGCAAGCGAACTCTGAGGCATTTTGTAAATCTACGTGCACGAGTTGCAAAAGTCAAATAACCTTCGATTAGAAACATTCGTGCGGTTTGAAGCGAGGCGGCTAGACTCACATGGGCGGCGACACTGTACTCTTCAAGCAACGGTTCCTGTAATATATGTAGGTTGGAAGGTACCCGAATCTTTCCATCACGACGAACCTTCGTAAAGTGGAACTGGAGCGGGTCATCTGTACTCAGGCTCACATTGAGTCCAACCTTGAAGAATTCCGGTAAAGGATTCCTCTCATAAGATAGAAACAACGCATTATTGCTCAAAGGACTCATAGCGATACCGATCTGGCGCAAATAGAATAAATACTGTAGCGCAGGTACTTTTCGTAGCAATATCCCGTGTGAAATCGAATGGCCGGTCAGGAAGGCAGAAGTCAGATGGTCCGTGTCGCCTGCTTCACCGGAGTGGGGGCGAAAGACGAGTGTACCTGTCAATGAAGAAAAGGGTAGGTTAAAAAATGAAGGTAAGGAACAAGTAGAGGTGGAAGACTCACTGAACCCCCTCTGCTGTCTCCACCGATTCAAGCTTGCCATATTGGCATACATGTAGTACGCCCTACATGCTTTCTGTTTGAATTTACGCAATATATGAAGATTCAGGGACAGAAGACTGACCAGTATGAGTATGGTGGGGATTGTTCCGTATCCCACAATCTGGGATACGGGTATTTCCTGTACAATCTGCGCTCGGTCTTGGATTCGTCATCGACAGTGTCAAACCCCACTACACGCTGTAAAAATACGTGTAACTCTGGATGGGTTCTGGGATCCTTGGTCACCTCGAATAGTGGCCCAAAGACATCTTCGCAGATAAAGTATTAGAACAAAACAGCAGTCAGAGGCAGATTCTCACTTTTTATGATGTCCTCAAAAGTCTTCACTGATCCATTAGCTTTGTATATATCGTACAATCTCGGAACCTGAATCAACCAACGAATGTTATGGGAAAATAATTTATTATTGACGACCCATGTCGCCAAATTGTCCCACTCTGAGGCAGAGCGACCGTATATGCTAAGCCGCCATTCACAGTTCTAATCAAAAAGTTGGGTCATGAGAATAGAATGAAGAAAGATGAGCCCTCACCTGGTACTTGCTCTGTTCCAAATCGGTCATGACCTCTACGGGAAGAAATCTATAACTTTTCAACACAGGAGACGATATGTCATACCTTTCGTCAACTCCGCAAGATACCGCCCTTGGATATAGTTATCTGTTTTGAGAAAGATCTCTCGAAGTCGCGATTCACCGATAGGATTGTATTTAAGATTGAATTTATCGAACCGATGGAATGAATCCTGATGAGCATGCATATCCAGTGTATCAATCGATAAATCATATGCCGTGAGCTGTAGAGATTCGAAGACTTGCTGTAACGTCAGTTCTTGTCCATCTCGGAAAATAACGACGTCCTACAAAGCTCATATCAGAACATGTGGATTGACAGCCTGTTTCAAAACATACATGGGGAGTCCGTTTCATCTTCGATTTGATGAATCGGAGGAGATGTTTTTGATTCATACTACTCGAGTGATGAACATGTGTGTCGACCTTACGCACGTTGTAGAAATCGCTGTAAAGATATGCAACTCAATACAACGGGGACAACATTGATGCTATTTATTTTCACTGTACCGATGAGGAACACTCTGTTGAACGATTAACAGCTGTTTCCAGCATGGGTAAGGACACTGACCTTCATATCAGCTAATTCTTGATATTCATTCATCAAGCTGTACATCGTGAACTTGCTTGATAGGTATTTGAGCCGCCTGAACGCAAAGCTTTTTGTAGGTCCATCTGAGATGACGCTGAGAACATAGTCCAGATCTTTGAAATATTCCCGCACGCTGGGAATATCATAGCAAGGATCTCTAGCTTTTTCTGAATGAAATGAGTCGAGCCCAGCTGCAAACCGGAGAAAGAATGAACAAACTTTTTGCGACATTATCATAAACTTGATAAACGCCGGTATCATCTATTGCGAATTCTTTCGAATCCACCTCAGGTATATGACATTCCTTGAAGTTAAATTCGCCTTCCGGCGAACGACGACCGTCCGAGCTGATGACCTGTTGCATGTCTGTCCAATGCCAATGTGGAGGTGGAGGTGGAGGGTATATTACCCAACGTTCTGGAGACCAAGGCAGAGGTTGGTTTGCAGCAAAATTCGCGTCCGGCCGGACTCCAGACACGCCGGCACATTCGTCGTTCAGCCCCGTAAAGTCGCCATCGTAGTCTCTCGGATTGTCACCTAGTCTCTGCCTTGATTTTTTCATGTATTTATCACGGAGTTCCAGACATTTTTGCAAAGATTGGAACATATGTAATAGTTCGGCGCTGATTGTATCTGATGAAGAACTGCTCAGTTCCACTGGCTGAGCCAGAAAAGTTGGGAGAATACCGCACCGTGTACAGTAGATTCTGCGACTGATTTTTCCTCGTCATCATCAGTGAAGGGGCTGGAACTATTCGCCTTTTCGACCATAGCCGCGTGAAGACCAGAAATTTGTAGGCTGCCACCAGCGAAGGAAGCAGCGGGTCCTTCTGAAGGAACGTCGGAGCCTCTTCGATGAGCCCAATACTTCTCTCCGATCTGTTACTAGAAAATGAGGACAACGCGTCCGAGTTGCAATTGGCGGTCTCACATGTTGAAGACTTTTTTCTTCGGTGTATCCAAAGAATCCATCCCTAGTTTCAGGGATCTGAAGATGGCCTGTAGAGTTTTCGCTTTGCGGGGACAAGGTTCCTGAAGGTGAGGGTGGATGCATTTGGAAGAAGTTGGAGTCTAGCACTAAAGCGCGTACTGCGAGTTTCTATCTATTTGAAGAGTCGGCATATGACTCGTGAATTCACTGCCGGATGTACCGCCCCGCGGCAAATTCTCCGAGGCCGTCAAATCGATGACTTCTGGCCTGCGAGAATATTCCGGATCCTAAGGTTCCTTCAGCTCCTTCCTAAATCTCCAGTGTCGAATCAAACATTGTAATAATTTTATTCTTTCATCCGACTCGATATCAAGACGGATGGATGCTTTCGGGATGAGTTCCGAGGCGCCGTTGTAACTAGGTACTAGTGACTGACTGGCCCAGATCTGCAAGGCCTGTAGGTTTGCCGGAGCAGGGGTACTGGCTGAAGAGGCAACATTTTGACTTGCTCTAGGTGCTTTGGCTGCTGGGATTCGGAAGCGCTCTCAACTGCTCTTGGACAATTAGTCGAGTTTTGCGGGGTTTTACAAATCTGAGCTTGCTGTAAGTGAGCAATAATGTCGTTTGGCAATGAAACTGAGAATGCTTCATTCGTAATGTTGAGATAGGGAAAACTGTGTACTGTTCACGAGGTTTTTCCCCGCTTTTTCCTCATGTAGATTGACCCCAATATGCTTAAGTAAGTAGAGGATGTATGGTAAACGACTCGGACCTTCTCAATATAGTCATTCAACTATCCTGTCCAGAACCTCTTCAGGCCTCTCCGGATTCATTTTGCAACTTCAGATTCTTCGATATCGAAAGAAGCGGAAGCAGAACAATTGATGGCAAAATCGAATAGTTCTCCTGATAGTGCTCCCTGAGCTCCGGCACATGCCCCGCGGCAACTTTCTCATAGTTACTTCCTGTATAAGACCTTCAACGTCAAGGCTGGACAGACGGACTCTTTACAGAAGTAGCGGGGATAATTCGAAAAATTGAAACAGCTACATCAGTCTCCTGCAGGAAGTGCAGGAAGAAGACCGTCTTTAACTTATATAATTATAAGTAAGTACTTACTAAGGCGTGACATCAGAGTGACATATCGTGAAAATTGAACCTCAGCTGTTTTTTTGTTGAATTTCTAACCATCGTGGCGCTAGTCCCCGCAACCTATTCAACTCGTACATCCCTTTTCTCATTCTCGTCTCAGACATTGATTTATGCCCATACAACACCGCGAAATATCATGGACTACAAATTTGGAGGAAAATACCTCCTCGAACAAGAGATCGCCAACGGAGGGTGCGGAACCGTTTTCCTTGGCACACATCACATCGCAGGAAAACAGGTAGCTATCAAGCTTGAACCCGCGACAGAGGGCAGACAATCTATGCGCCGTAGTAAAAGCCAACCAGAGCTACAATCAAAAAGCAAGAAGCAGACAATAGATCCATATCCTGGTCTTTCGCCACTGACTCTCGAGTCACAGATATACAAACGTCTCATGGGCGCCCCTGGAGTTCCCTTTCTCTTACATTCTGGAAAATCGGGTCCCTATAACGTTCTCGTGATGGATCTACTTGGTCCTTCTTTGGAGGACCTATCGCGTCGCTGTGGTCGACGTTTCAGTTTGAAAACAACATGCATGCTCGCTGTACAATGTTTGGACAGACTGGAATATGTTCACAGTCGTGGTGTTCTTCATCGAGATGTCAAGCCCGCCAACTTTGTCATGAGTCGCACGACCCCGAGTATCGTGAACATTATCGACTTTGGCCTTGCTAAACGCTACCGCCAGCCTTTAAACGGCGAACACATTCCCTATTCTCAGCATCCTGATGCTCTTCATGGTGTCGGCACCTCACTCTATGCCTCCCTAAACACGCACTTCGGCGTGGAGACAGGCAGGAGAGATGACCTCGAGAGTCTAGCCTATATGTTAATTGGCTTTGTGCGGGGAGGATTACCTTGGCGGAAGGTTAGAGCCACAGTTGATCCTCCACCCAATTGGCCTTCGAAGGAGTGGAATCCCATAACTCAAACTTGGAATCTAATTCGGGAGGAAAAGGTGAAAGCCGAGGTTGCTCTGCTTAGTACGTCGAAGGACAGAAGACAACATAACCATGCACCAACTTCCTCTTCTGACCCTGCTACTCTGCTGGCTGGTTTGCCAGAGGAGTTTGGCGTCTTATATCGCTACGCACGTACGCTTCAGTTCACCGACTTGCCTGACTATGAAGGACTGCGCCAGCTTTTCCGTGGCTTGGCCGAACGCGAGGGCTTCCTGGATGCAGATGGTGAATATGATGGCGTTTGGGACTGGCACAGTGTTGATATACCAGCTCCGCTTGCGTCTAGTTCCGTTTCCGCGGTCCATGGTCAGGGCCGATTTTGTGAGGCATGCAATAAAAGGGCAGCTGAAGCTGCCGGAGTAGGTTCATTGGGAAAGCGAAGAAAAGAATGGGTGTAGTCTGTGTTGAGTTCTCTTGTTACATTGGTCAAATTATCATCGCCCAACGCTGGTCGATGATCATAAAACTATAGTCAGTGGTTCTTGTCTTTCTTTCCTTCTGACTGAGTTTTTTTTTATCAATATCTTTAGTGACATTGCTTGTGCTTGATGGTCCATTGTGATGGAACAAGCAAGTCATTCACGTATGATGGTCTGCCTTGGACCATTCGTAGGCGGCACTGCAGCTTGGGGGGCCCTCCATGATGGGAAACTCCACTATAGAATTGGACCGGCTTCGTCTGAACTACTTGATGGATTTTGTGAGATACCAGATGATCGCACTCCGGGTAATCTGGTACGGGAACATATACATACGTATACAAAAACAATGTAAAACGCTCAACAATAGCTGTCTCAAGAAGAAAACCTAAGTCTGGCTTAAATGTACTGTTGCTTTCTGGAAGTATAACCTTCATTGCCATTCTCGATGTTAGCTCGCCCCTTTTGACTGCTGATTACTCCCATGATTGACCCAAATCCAACAGGTATGTTTTCCAACCGCCTGTCTGCTAGCTCTCGTAACTGGCTGCTAAGATTGTCAAATGTCTCAATCACGACCGGTGAAGAAATGTTTTCCCGCAAAAAATCACGTTTGGTTTGGAGAAGTAGGCGGTTCAAGATATTTAAATGGGTATGTTCTACCAGGTCGTGCTGGATGATGGTGTTCAGATGACATTTGAGCTCTGCGAAGTTGTTGCGTCAGCAACAAGAAACCAAAAATTTAAAAGGACAGCGACAAGGAGAGTATGGGAATCTTTGGCCTACCTGTAATTTCCTTGTGTAAACGTTCATTTTCTTGTTCAATTTGCTTCATCTCTTCGAATTCTACACGTTGGCTATGCGTGTCGTTTATACGGTCAACACGATGTCTGTGCTGCATAAAACACTCGAGTCTACTATCTGCATAGTTCAGTTGCTCGGTAAGGCTGGGCAGTTTCTGCGAAGCCTTTTCCTTGGCTCGAATTGATTCAGTCTCAGGCTCCTTAACCTGGGTATTGTGACTTTCCGGTTCTTGATGCGGATTGTCTTGATGTTCCTCATCTTCGCTTTCGCTACTAAGATCTACCATCATCGTTTCATGTACCTTGGGAGTAACAACAATCCCAATATCCTACAATTAGTCAGTTTGATTTTTGATAACAGTGTTATATACCTACGTTACTGTCACGGTCTCCATCCAAGTCGCAATTAGTCATTCGCGATGCACGAGCAACCCTTTGGCGACGTTGCTCTCTATCGTATTCGAGGCAAGAAGCACATGATTTGAAGGGGCTCGTAAGAGGAAGTGAATTGCCACATTTTTGATAACGTCTGCATAGCCTGGGAGAACGACTTTGATGACCACCTTTCCGACAGGTTGAGCATGTTTTCAAACTAGAACTGCGAGGAATGCGGGCACCGCAACGACCTGCACAAGCAATGTTCATGCGATAGCGCTCGTGATAGGCCTTGATGCAGGGCTGACACCTTCTGTAAGAATAATCAAGGGGAAGAGGGTTGTCACATCTTGTGTTAGCGCAGGTCCGAATGACAGTGCTTGATGGGATTTTCTTCGGACGACCAATACGCCTCTTACTCCTTCTGTTGTCAGTGCTTGGGTTTTCTTCGGGCTCGCTACTGTCGTTATCGCTACTACCTTGAGAGATTCGAATTTTGTGGAGACAGGACTCGCATGATCCAGATAAAGCCTGCGTCATAGATAGAACTTCACCGCAAAGGCATCGACGTTCTCTACTTGTACTGGGCCCCTAGAACATGATTGATCCAATTGAGGCTTGGGCATATAGACTACGGAAAGCCTTACCTTCCCTACCATTGCGGATATTCACTTCTGGTTATTGGTCAAGATGATGTACAAGGACAAGGAAGAATAGCGAAGAGTGCAGGAATGGCACCGTGGCATCGCCAGATGAAAAATACCTGTTCCGGTCAACTTCTTTTCGAGGTTTTACGAAAGAAGGCATCTCGGAGCATCTCGGTCGGCCGAGATATGTATGTTATGCGAATTTCCAGAGACGATTGATCTAACATAGTAACACTAGGCTTGCATCCTATGCATTGAACACAACCGTCCAGGGTGTGTGCCAAGTCTGGATTATAGTTCATGCTCAAACTGTGTTACTCAACATATCGTGGACCTACAGACGAAAGAAATTCGCCACTGGTACTTATCGCATATGGTGTGGACGGGCCTTTCCATCGATAATACGACTATACGGTTGATATGACCACAGAACGTGAGCATAGACAACTTGCCCTTGGTATATCGGTTGACGGGGCATTTTCCAATCCTCTCCAATCTGTTTCAACCTCTGCTACATCTTTCCACCGATCAACGACCTCGAATCGAATTCTGAAGAATAAAATGCTCCATACGCCGAGCCAGAGGATAGATGTAGGATATCGGAGGAGAGGTGTCGGTCGTCCGTAAAAAAGAATAGAAGAGTCGACATAAAATTGCAGAAGATGTCGGGAAACCAGGAAACTACAAATGTCGATAATTTCCAAACCAATCTGCAAGTTGGCCCGGGATTGAAGGCGATGCTATTCAACGTCAAATCAAGGAAAGGTACACACACTGTCAGCGTGTTAAAGGTATGTATCTACTTCCAACGTTTACTCAGTCGTGAATAATCCCATATCACCTAGTTCTTGAAGACATACATAATGTCAACATACAGAATGAGCTGATCGAACAAGCTAATATCCACAACCTCAGACGCGTTTCAGCGCGTGCCAGATATTACCTTGCCCAAAATTCAATAACGCAAGAGCAGATGCACCAGACATGCGATGACCTTGGACAGCAAATGGAAGACATTACACCAGATAGCTAGAAAGAGTCTCAGGAGGTCATGTCAAAGCCTCGTCGATATCAGGACCCGACACAGACGAATTCATGAGCGTGATCTAACCTCCGATATCAAGGATACGTTTTCACTAGATTATCATACACATGGTACTTATTCATTAAATACATGAAATTCATGGATACCGGTCGAAGCTACGTTTAACAGGTCTACTTTAGGGCGTTACAAATCTACTCATGATTAGTTGACAAAGCGTGGACAGTAATGCAGAAAATGTACCGTGCCATACACCAGCTATACACCCTCTTCCATTTTACCTGCCTGGGCTTTTTCCCCTATACTCACCACGTCACCCTTACCTCCGTGCTTCTTATGCTCTATGCGTTCGTGTGCTAGCGTTTGAGCAAACTTCGATGCCGCTCGGATCTGTGGTCCCTTGACATAGAACACATAGATAGGGATCATGACCAGAGCAGCGAGAAACGCCAATAGAGTAGATGCCCATTGAAGGGAGTGGGGACCAAGATTAGAATAAACTATAGGAGTCAATCAGTCACCAAACAAACTCGTTACAATTTGGGTGAAGAGAAAACGTACGAGGGGTTGCATACATGGCCGAGACACCTGCGATGAAGTCTCTTGCGAGAGCGTTGCCGCCTGTCGCAGAGGCGGAATAAACACCATACGCGGCGACCATATAATCAATAGTAGACATGTATATGCAGTACTATTTGCAGCGGAAGTGTGTAAGTATTATCGAAATCGATCGAAAATCTAGGGGTGCAAATGCTTACATTGGCGATAGCGATGAGCACCGAAAAGAGCATCGGAGCGATCCAAGGCACCCTCGGAGGTCCAAACGAGGTCCAGGCGAATCCGAATAGACCGATAGCTTCCAAAGGGGCCGCTGAAAAGGACACTTGAGGAGACTATCAGTGACAGATAAAGAAACGCCGCTCACTCCATAAGAGCCACCAAAGCCTACTTTCAGGGGACAAAGCTGTCGGGTCCTTTTTCATAATCCGGCGATGTTTGATTATGGGGTACATGTAAGACGCGTACGCCAGAACATAACCAATGTTGATCCTGTCGATTGAAATATTTCAGTAACTTGAAAAGATTTCAGCTAGCATGATGGATCTAAAATTAAACTAACGGAACAAATGCCAATCCAAGCTCGATCGTCCCAAAACCCCATTGTGAGTATACGGGGGTGAATGCTTCCATGAAGCAGAAAATGAGCCCATCGCTGAATCCGGAAAGCAGACTGAGGCACAAAACAATGGGTTCTCGAGCGAACATTTCAAACTACGGAATGCACCGGTTAGAGTCTATACTGAGCTCCATGTACAACAAACATAACGCACAGGTCTAGCCCACGTTGCCAATACTTCCTTCATCTCGAACCGATGTTCCTTAAGTTCACCAGGTCCATAAACATCCGTCTGACCTGCTTTTCTTAGCCGCTTCGCCTCCCGGTCCAGAAGAACCGAGCTTCTCGTCTCGGAAACAAAGAAGAAGTGCACCACCTGGACAAAGCCACCGAACATGAGTTGAATCCAGAAATTCCAGTGCCAGGAGAGGTATTTTTGTATGAAGGCTCCTACGACCGGACCGATTGAAGAACCGCCGACAGAAGAGAAAACGATGAATGCAACGGCGAATTGTTGATCATCTGCGTCCCACATATCTGCTACCTAAGTTGGATAGAATGTGGAGTGTACTTGATGGAACCCAATGGAAACGCTTACCATTCCTAAAGTTACGGAGCCTCCCGCCGAAGACAAACCTCCGAGAAAACGGCCTACTACGATTGTTCCATAATTCGGCGCAAGTGCGCAAGGAATCTGCCAAACTAGACGAATTATGAGTGTTTGATGTTGTGAAGTATCGGGAGACTTACTGTTCACCAAAAATAAACTGGCCTGGAGAATTGGCCATCGTCCTAGTTCTTCACTCCAAGGAGCCCATAGTTCACTACCAAAGGCATACGCGACCAGAAAAATCATCTGGCCAACGCGCGCTGCCTGTAGACTGATATTAAACTGGTCGGAAAGACCTTGAGCGACGTTTGGGTATACAGCCGCGTTAAAGTTCATTGAAACTTGGATGGCGAAGATGACGGAGAGAATCATCCATTTGCGCCATGTTGGAAAAGAATAACCAAGCTTGTCGTATGCTTCCTCTTCGGTGAGCTCTCGCTTTCCATCGCGACGACCAGAACGATTTTCAACATGGGTGATGGACATTTCCGAGGAGGGTTTGGTGTTGCAAGAGTTCGGTTGTGGGATTGAGTTATTGGTGGGCGTTGATGCGGTGGTGTTAGAGCCGCTAAAATTTGCCTTTTCTTTCATGGTGGAAGTGAAAGTGAAAGAGCGAGATCAAGGTTGTATTATGGAAGCCAATTCGTCCGTTAAATAAGGAGATTGCCATCGGACGCGCGTGTACGTCATAGAAGCTCTTTCCCCGAGGCGAAAACTTGCTTTACTTTTCGGCGAACAGAAAAAAAATATGAACGCATTTTGATGCTCCCATTGCAATCTGACTCCATAAGCAATACTGTCCAGATTCTACGCATCGTAATCCGATACATTTCGGGGTCAAGCGTGGCAACTTGGTATGCCAGATTGGAAAATTCTCAAGTTTAGTCTTACCATTACAATGCGTATCTCTCCGCGCGGCCGAGTCCGTGTACTTCCAGGCGATTCCCTCACAAGAAAGTTTGCGAAAGACATTCGAACGGTTTGATACGCTTGTCCACAGCCTTCTATAGCATCACAAATACTGCGTTTGTAGTGAAGATTTCGATTTCCTAGACTTGGGCTCTAGATCTCGAATTTCGACCCAGTGCCAATATAGAAGCCTATTGACACATTGAGCTAGTGGCAGAGGTTGCTGGTAGGTCTTAAAAAGGGAGTGGGAGACTCGATTAGCCATGGATATTGACCAGCGCACGTCCTAACATTGACAACAGATGCCACGGATCCAAGTGGAGAGCAGAGGGTATATGGTGAGTGGCCTAGCGGATTTAGGCGCCAAGCCAAGTCATTTCCAGCGCTAAGAGTTTTGCGTCATTGTTGATATTAGAATTGCTGTCAGTTTTATTGTTACAGGTGTCAAGAGGTGCCGAGATACTTATGATCAGACTCTAATACTTGCTTCCATCGCAATGAGCGAATCCGCTGAACAGTACACATCTCCAGCGACCACGGCTCCCATAGGCCAAAATCTCACTGTTAACTCGTCCGATGAAGTGCTCAAGCGGACGTTGGAATGGTGCCGTTTGAATGCTAGTTTTGTATGAAATTACTTTTCATACCTCCCTTTTCTTAACAAAATATCTCCCCACAGGCATGCGAATTATGCTCGAAAAATCGCCTGGTATGTATGAACAGCATCAGTTGTCCTACGAACTTTCCAGAAGGGCCTTCTGCAGCCTCGGACGCTGTGGCACTATATCAACACAATGTTCGGTGTAGGACGTGCACGGTCCTCAATCTCCAATGCTCAAGAGAAGTGGCGGAGCGCCGGTGGAGACTGCAGCAGACGATGGGCTCGAATGAATCAGATCTTCAGGTCAAACCGGACAGGGAGAAAAAGTTGGTTTCCAATGGAAATGCAAGTGGCAGTGACATTATAACTTCTGCTGGTCCGAACGTGCATGCGGTAAGCGCATTTCCTATCGATGCCGGGACAAAGAAACCTGATGCATATCTCAAAATAAGTCAAATAAACCACACAACTCGAAAACTGGCATCATTCGCAATCCTTTGCCATCTTCGTCTTCTTCCAAAATACTCTCTCGCTCGGATCCAGGACCGGATCCGAATTCTTGGCCCCAGTCTATGCAACTCATTACACAGGCCCCAGGTCTATTATCACTTTTCAGAGAAAAGTATACAGAAATCCAGAAACAATTGCAGATCTGTCAAGCGCGCAATAACGAGCTTGTCAAGGAGAACCAGAAGAAGGGAATTAAGCTGGCTTCTTTGGAAGCGGAACTAGCTTTTACCAGAGATATCTCGGAAACCCACATTGGCTTGACCGGCGCTGGGAATATTTCGAAGCAGGTAATGAAAGAAGAGGAAGCAGGGCCGCATTGTCAATACTTACACGAACACATACAGAGATCCTATGAATCTTCGAAAGATGGCCAGGCAAAACGTCAAATTATTTCCTTGGAAGGCCAATCCGCAGATCAAACTGCATCGTCCAAAACATCATCCCCCGAATCTATGGAGGATGCTCCAGCAAGTTCACAATCTCTGGTGTTGAAGCATACTCAAACAATACGGGAATCGGATGCCCAATACGACACGCGCCTTGAGGATCTTGTGCGACAAAAGGGCGGATTGGAGACAAAGCTATCTTCATTACAAACTCAGTACGATGAGACGATAAAATGCATGAAGCTTCTTAAAGATTCACATGCTGATGCGCTTTTCGAGAAAGAGAAAAGTCTTTCTGCGTGTGAAAAATCCCTCGTTCGAGCTAGAGAAGACAACCGATTGCTCTCTGAACGACTGAGAGGTGTGTACTTGCTCTGGTTTTGCATCGTTGTCGATCCTTGAGAGACTACGCCTTAGACCACGAGAAAATGCGGACACTTAGAACAACAACTGATGAGCCTTTGAATATCAACACAGATGAGGGCAGTTTTCGACACGAAGAAGTGGAATCGTTTCGGAACCGTTTCCTTGACTTGAAGGAAAAGCACAAGATACAGTCCCGAGCGTTGACAGGCCAGTCGTCCCACTGCGCTTTCGTCGCGCTATTGATATAAACTGGTCAATCCTAGAGTACCGTCTTGAAGAAACCACTACGCTCCAAAACAACCTCATAGAGCACGCCAACATCCAAGTCCTTGTCCGACTACTCCACATCGCAAGGGCAGACTTTGCTGCCAATCAACTCACTAAAGAAGATATGCTTCAGACTTGTGACAATTTATGCGCCCAGCTCAGTGGTATCGCAGAAAGACGACTAGAGCGGGTTCCGATGGGGTTTGAGGCAATCCGGGGTGTGATGCTTGGTAAGAGTCGAAGTCAAAAGCGAACGCGACCGCAATCTTGGGAGCAGGTAATTATGAAAAACGATGAGGCGGATGAAGAGTCGCTGTCGAAGCGGCGGAAATTGGGGTCGGAATGAAGCGTCATAAAACTAAACCTATAAGTGCTCACTATGTATATCTATGATTCATTACCGCTAAGTACGTTGTCCACTGAGCTCGAGTACAGGCTCCTTGAGTGCATAGTGAGTATGGGCACCCGCAACAAACTTTCCGTGCCGTGACTAAGCGGGCGCCTATGCGTTAACTCGCGAAATACAGTAAAATCTGTCGCGCTGATTGTTTACTTGAAGCTTCTCCGTTATATATCTTGTA
>MU795128.1:0-53514 GCA_027886305.1 Lentinula aff. lateritia
TGGGACGTGAAAGTGATGGAGTGATGTATCGTACAAATAAGGGCATAGAGACGGTGAGAAAAGGAAAATGATAGGGGCTACGTACTTCATGACAGGAACGGGCACAGGGAGAAGGAGAAGATGACGCAGAAGAAAGGGAGCCGGCGCCAAAAAAGGTGTGATCAGAGAAAGAGAGAGGGGAGTAGGGTAATGGACATCAAACCTCGGCTTTTCTTGCTTTCTTGTGCCTATATAATAATCTGGACTTGTTGCTTTGTATATTCAAAATTATCATCACTTGCATTTGAGCAAAAGCGAATGGGTCACAAGGTGGCAAAAGCAAATAATTAATAAGTAGTGGTAGCTCAAGTGAAACTGGATAGCAAGAAAGTTAATGAAGTAAATCAGTAATATGAAGAGAAGAGGACTAAGTGTAGTAATTAGTAGTGATCAGTATGAGAGGAGTAAAATAATTCAGTAAAAAAGATAAACACTCAATTTGCTATCATCATTTTTATCCTCTCAATGCAACAAAGTAAATTTCGGCAGAGAGCGGCGAATTTGGGATGAAGGAAATTGTAGTGTGATCAAGGTCCAGGTTTGTGAGGGTAATGAGCATGAAAGGCCAGTACCAGTTCATCAGCATGTAATTCATCAGCAGCAACCCAAAAGAATTCATTGTCGGTACCTTCGTAACTGGCCCACTGAATGTAATACCAAAGAGGACAACATTTGTACCTTCTGTCCAGTTTAGAGTCAAGAATTTCAGCAATGTTGTACTCCTCCTCACCATCAACTTCAATTGGAGGGGGAGGGAATTGGGTACGATCCCGGAATGGGTTTGGCATAACCGGCTCCAGTTGTGATACATGGAAAACCAGGTGGATTTGGCGAAGATATTCCGGAAGCTTGAGTCCATAAGATAAAGTGCCAGGATGACTGATGACCTTGAAAGGACCAAGATATTTTTCTGAGAAATTTTCAGTAGGACAAGTAGATTTAATGTGCTTAGCCCAAACAAAAACTTCGGGGCCAATTGAGAACTCCAGGTGCAAGATTCTTTTCCTGTCAGCTTGTTCCTTGTAATGAGATTGGGCTGATAGGATTTCCTCTTGAAGAAATATGTTGAGTTCATCAAGGTTGACCACAAAGTCTCTGGCTAGATTGGACTTCATGTCAACCTCGGGCTGAACAGTGATATTGGGATGATATCCTTTGTTAGCAAAGAATGGAGTGATACCAGTGGAGGCATTTGGGGCATTGTTATAGGCAAACTCAGTGATCAGTAAAAGATGAGACCAGTCATCTTGTTGGTAAGAGCAATAGATCCTGATATATTGTTCAAGAGTCTGGTTGAGACACTTGGTCTGCCAATTGGCTTCCGGATGATATCCAGAGGTATGGTGTAGTTCCATGGAAAGCGCTTTGCTGAGAGCCTGAAAAAATGATGAAACAAATTCAGAACCACGATTGGCCATGCTTAGAGAAGACATGGATAACAAAAAAGCTCAGCTAATTGTTCGGAAGTGATTGTGTCAAAAGTTGGAATGAAAATAGATTTCTTTGAGGATTGCTGTGTAGCCATTCGACATTGGTAGTTGCTCAATGAAGTCCATGGAGATCAAGCCCCATGGTTGGTGTCAAGACCATGCTTGGCACCCTCCACTGGCGCCCTCCACCGGTGTCGGCTTTCTGAAGATCTGGGACTTATTGTAATTTTTATCTTATTGTTCTTTCTTGCTACACATTCCCTTTTGACCTAGTCTAGTTTTATTGTCTTATTCCTTACCCTGACGGTACTAAACATACAGCCTCTATTAGTTAGTCTGGTGCTTTGCTCCAAGCTGTCAAGTAGTTGATATAAATACTCCTGTACTGTACTTTGGTTCCTCAGTTTAATTATCGACTTAGATCGACTTAGATCGACCTAGATCACCTTTGGCTACACTCTCTGTCCTCTGAAGTCTTAAGGCTTATACATTGAGCAATTTTGTCTCATCCTTAGAATCTCTCAAGTTCTTTGGTTTGCTCCTTGTCGACGGTGCTCCTGCCGTACTTGGCTTGGCTGCTTCTTGTCTTCTCACCTCTGACCCTACTCTCCGGGGACTAGCGGCGTAACAGCGGTGTTGTTAATAACTTCACCACTGTCCCACCACAGCTTCTGCCCTCAGATACTGATTGGCCCTTGGCACGGCTTTTCGGTATACATGATCTTAACAGTCGGACCGGAACCAGCAACAGTTTCAACAAGCTGTAGGGCCAATGGTGGCGAGGCTTCTTGCGACCACAAGTAGTGCAGGAAGTGACATAGTCGCATACAAAGTCTCTGACTGTTAAGATCATGTACACCAAGAAGCCATGCCAGAGGCCACAGAGTGTCTAAGTGCGGAGGGTCGAATGAGACAGTAGTGAAGTTATTAACAACACCGCCGTTATGCCATTATTCCCCGGAGATTGAGAGTAGAGAAGAGAAGAACCAGTAGCAGCCAGGTCGGAACGGCAGTAAAACCGATGATGGGGAGCGAACCAAAGAACTTATAAGTTCTAAGGTCAGAGTGAGGAAGACTTCGAGGCAATGAGCCTGAAGACTTAAAGACTAGAGACAAAGATCTAATGATCTAAGTTAGAGAGGACAATCTAAGTTGATCATTAAACTGAGGAACTACAGTATCGTACAGGCAGTATTTATATCTACGGATCGGCATATCGGAGCAAAGCGCCAGACTAACTACTAGGAGCTATACGTGTAGTACCTGCAGGGTAAAGAATAAGACAATAAGAAGGAACTAGGATGAAAGGGTTTGTGTAGCAAGAAAGAACAATAAGAAGAAGATTACAATAAAGAGTAAATCTCGGAATACCGAGCGGCGAGGCGGGCATTGGGGCATGGACTTGACAGTATCCCCCTCTTAGGCTTGAGCCCTTGAAAGCCGCTAGCATCGGGAATTATCATATTAGTCATACGAAGAAAAATTTTCTCTGGTAGCATTCCCCGTATGCTGAGTACAATTCGAAAATGTTTTCTGGTCCATGCGCCTGTTTTCCTGTATAAAGCCTGGCGGGTTTTTTCCTTGGACCTCCATCTCCAAAACTTCTAAGTCCCTCGATGTCTACTAGTCACACAACTACCCACACCACCACCGCCGTTGGTTCCATCCTGATCACCGGTGGAACTGACAATCCACCTTCGGCCCTGGTTCGCCCGACAACGCCGAGCACTTCACACAAGGAGCGTGAATTGGAGCTCAAGATGGAGCGCAACCGGGAGAAAATGAGGAGATTGAAGGAGAAAAGGAAAGCCGAAGAGGAAGCCAAGCAGAAGGCGGAGGAGGAGGCAGCTAGGCGAGCTGCAGAAGAGGAGAAATAGAGACAGGCAGCTGCTGCTCGGGCCCTACAGGCCAGAAAATTAGAGGAGGAAGCAGCAGAGAAGAGACGGAGAGTAGCAGCAGTGGCAGCGGTGGTGCAAAGTTGTTGGGGGCCCTCACCTGGTGAGGCAACTACCTCTACTCGTCGAGTGGAGGTAGAAGTCCCTCATTTGGTTTCAGAAGGGAAAAGCTCCGCAGAGGGCCGAGGTATGTACTTCAGTTGCCTGCTTGAGGCACACACTTACTTCCACCCACTAGGCTAGCAGGGGGGACCCAGATGATGGCGACGACGGTGACCACGACGACGATGGCAACAATGGCGATGGAGATGAAGATGAAAAGGAACCTTGCGAACAATGCAAGGCGAAGAAAATCCGACAATAAGCAATATGAAGGTAAGAATAAGCAATATAAGGGAGAGAGTAAACACTCAATTTGCTATCATTGTGTTTACCCTCTCAACGCAGCGAAGTAAACTTCGGTGGAGAATGGAATTTCAGGAAAAAAGGAATAAAATGTTTTTTGTGATCAAGGTCCAGGCTTGTGAGGGTATCGGGCATGGAATGCTGGTACCAATTCATCAGCATGTAATTCATCAGCAGCAACTCAAGAGAATTCATCGTCGGTACCTTCATAACCAGCCCACCGAATGTAATACCGAAGGGGACAACGTTTGTATCTCCTGTCCAATTTAGAGTCGAGGATTTCGGCAACATTGTACTCCTCTTCACCATCAACTTCAATTGGAGGTGGTGGAGATTGAGTTTGATTCGGGAATGGGTTCAGCATAACCGGCTCCAGTTGGGAGACATGGAAAACCGGGTGGATGCGGCAAAGATAGTCCGGGAGCTTGAGCTCGTAAGACAAAGTACCAGCTCGACTGATGACCTTGAAAGGACCAAGATATTTTTCAGAGAATTTTTCAGTAGGATGAGTAGATCGAATATGCTTAGCCAGAACAATACTTCGGAGCCGATTGGGAACTCCGGGTGTGAGATTCTTTTCCTGTCAGCTTGTTCCTTGTAACGAGATTGAGCTAGGAGGATTTCCTCTCGAAGGAAGACGTGGAGTTCATCGAGGTTAACGACAAAGTCTCTGGCTAGATCAGACTTCATGTCGACCTCGGGCTGAACAGTGATATTGGGATGGTATCCTTTGTTAGCAAAAAATGGAGTAATACCAGTGGACGCATTAGGAGCATTATTATAGGCAAATTCGGCGATCGGAAGTAAGTGCGACCAGTCATCTTGTTGGTAGGAGCAGTAGATCCTCATGTACT
Organism: Lentinula aff. lateritia; assembly: GCA_027886305.1. Lineage (NCBI taxonomy): Eukaryota > Fungi > Basidiomycota > Agaricomycetes > Agaricales > Omphalotaceae > Lentinula > Lentinula aff. lateritia. Next base: position 4,624 of record MU795128.1, read on the forward strand.
GTTCAAGAGTCTGGTTGACACGCTTGGTCTGCCCATCAGCTTCCGGATGATATCCAGAGGTATAGTGGAGTTCCATGGAGAGCACTTTGCCGAGAGCCCGGAAAAACGCCAAAACAAATTCGGAACCATGATCAGAAGTAACATGATTAGGAACACCATGCTTAGAGAAGACATGAATAACAAAAAGCTCAGCTAGTTGTTCAGAAGTAATAGTGTCGAAAGTTGGAATAAAGATTGCTTGCTTGGATGATTGATCCATGACGACAAGGATAGCTGTATAACCATTCGACATTGGCAGTTGCTCAATGAAGTCCATGGGAATCGAATCCCATGGTCGGACCGGAACCGGCAAAGGTTTCAACAAGCTGTAGGGCCGATGGCACCAAGGCTTATTGTGACCACAGATGGTGCAGGAAGTAATATAGTCACGAACAAAGTCTCTGACCTTAGGCCAGGTGTATTGACGACATACTGCCTCTAGAGCTCGGTTCTGGCCGGAATGGCCTGAGAGTGGATGATCGTCAAAGTAGCGGAGAACTTGAAGGCGAAGATCGCCGTGATTCGGAACATAAATACGGTTGTCAAGGCGTAATAACCTATCACTACCTAAGCTCCAACGTTCATTGGAAGGATCTTTGGCAAGTTCCAAACCAATGACGGAGCTCGGGTCCTTCGGAAGAGCGAGAATGATAGCTTGATGCAAAGCCTCGATATCCATGACGATAGAAGCTTGGAGCATCGGGCCTTCTAAGAAGGTAGCTCGAAGAGAAGTAGTCAGTTGCTTGTTAGTGAAGATAGGTCAGAAGTTGTGAGGGTTGACTTGCACGTAGCTGATATCCCCCTCTTTGGGATAGACGTCCCAGCATCTAGTTATGGAATCAGGTTTTTCGCCGAGCTTCCCCGGCCGGAAGCAAATTACCATGTTAAATTGGTGCAGATACTCTGACCAACGGACCTGTCGGCGGGTGAGAATCTTGGTAGTAGAAAAATACTCAAGATTTTTGTGATCGGTGACAATGTCCACCGGATCGCCAGAACCTTCCAGATAATGGCACCAAGCTTTAAAGGCTTCAAGATGGCAAGGAGCTCCTTATCGTGAGTGTCGTAGTTGAGCTCCGCAGCATGAAGAGTTCTGGAGAGGAACACTAAAGGATGAATTTCACCGTCAACAGTCTGAATGGAGAGAATCACTGCAATGGCGTAGCCGGAAGCATCGGTTTCCATGATAATAAAACAATTGGGTTCCCAATGAGCAGGAATCGGCGCTGAAGTGTATGCAGTTTTAAGGTTTTCAAAAGCCTCTTGACAGTCGTTGTCCCAGATCCAGGGAGCGCCCTTCTGGGTAAGCCGAGTCATCGGCACAACAATATCACTATAATTATAAATAAAACAACAATAGAAGTTTGCAAAACCCAGAATGGACTGAATGTCCTTAACCTTCCTAGAAACAGGCCATTCCAGAATGGTCTGTACTTTCTCTTTGGACATAGTCCATCCGTCGGGAGAAAGAATGTAACCCAAATACTCAACAGTATCCATAAGAAACTCACATTTATCAGGATTGGCGTAAAGCCGATGTTTCCGCAACCGCCGAAGAACTTCCTTGACTTGTTCTCAGTGTTCCTCCGGCATATTGGAGTAAATCAGAATGTCGTCGAGATAGATGATGACACAAACATCTAGCATGTCAGAGAAGATGTCATTAACAAATCGTTGGAAAGCAGCAGGAGCATTAGTAAGGCCAAAAGGCATAACCTTCCATTCGTAAGAGCTGTATCAGATCCAAAAGGTGGTTTTCCATTTGTCACCTTCTGCAATTCTGACCAGATGATAAGCGTGAGCGAGGTCCAATTTGGAGTAGATTTTAGCTTGTTTCGGAGCGTCGAGGAGGTCCGAGATCAACGGCAGAGGGTAGCGGTCCTTCTCAGTGATGCGGTTGAGACCGCGGAAGTCCACGCAAAGCCGAAGTTTCCCATCCTTCTTGGGAACGAAGAGTACCGGAGCGCCGTGAGGTGAGGAAGATGGGGTGATGGCACCAGTAGCCAGCTGTTTGACAACAAAGTCTTCAAGGGCGACTAGCTCCTTTTCAGACAAAGGATAAATTTGACCGAGAGGCAGCGAAGCACCTTCTTCTTCCAAGTCAATCTTCAGGTCATAGGGTCAATGTTCTGGTAATGAATCTGCAGCGATCTTGTCAAAGACATCTGCAAATTCAGTGTACTCTTCTGGACTAGAAGGATGTAATAGAGGGACAGTAGGAGCAGTGGAGGAGCAGTTGGTGGCATGGGCCGTGACCTCTGAGTGAAAAGCACAAAGTAGTATAGGTTCTATACCAGCGTCCTTGCAAGTCCTATTAAAGACTGCAGCACTAACAAGTGCAATGTCAACCTCGGGAGTTTCCAGTTGAGCTGCGAATTGAGAGACCGTAGGATAAGAGTAGATGGGTTCAAAGAGAAATTTGGATGACAGAGGCTGAGGCCTCTTTGGCCGAGAGCAGGAGCAAGAGCAAAGTGAATCCCTTGAAGGGGTTTCCAGAATTGTCGGTGAAACTGACAGCGAAAGTTCCGGTAACGGAACAGCGACCTTTGCATCAACAATGTTGGTGGCAAAAGGCACAGACATCTGTGGAGAATCAGAATGTGAAGTGTTACGGAACATAATGTTTCGAGATGCCCAGTCAATCAACGGATTGTAGCGGGATAAGAAACTGTAACCTAATACTGCTTTACAAGATGAATCTAGATGTGTAACATAAAAGGGCAATAGGAGCAGCTTTCCAGAAGGGAACCAAATGGCGATATTTGCCATATCAGTAATGGGTTTAGAAGATAATGAACCATCAAAAAGACGAAGATTAACAGGAGGAATTTTGGTTGTAGGAATAGAATTTTGTGAAACAAAACGAGTATTGATGAAAGAGTCAGTAGAACCAGAATCAACAAGAGTAGGAAATTTGAGAAGAGCAGAGATAGGTTCGGCCGGCGCGGCCGAATCGGAAAGCGAGAATTCAGTAGTTAAGGATATTACAAGAGATCATTCAATAGAAGAAAGAGCGGATGCATTGATATAACTCCCCAGGTGAGGTACGAACCTGATCAATGCAGCTCCCATTTTGTACTGGGGAACAAGAGCTGCAGATTAGTTTTCCAATTCCTCTTCAACTATGGAAGTTGTATCAGGGGTTTCTTCAATCTCGGCCGCTCGGCCCTTCGACTCCCTGTCACAAAGCGGCAGCGATGGAGTGACTAAGCGGAGCAGGGAGGCGGAGCGACTAAGCAGATTGGTAAATGCAGAGCAGCTAAGCGGAGCAGAGATGGACTGGTCCCAGATAATGATAGAGATATATTGAGTATCGTAGTCATAGGTAATACTAAGTAAACACATACCTGGTCCCAGATAATGACAGAGAGGTCAAGATAAGGGACCAGGCTGTGGGGGTTTGGCTATTTATACATAATCTGATCTGCGAGAAATGACGATGTAATACTGTACAGTTTAGGAACAAGGAAGGTGGTGGAAGCCAGTAGAAGGAAAAGGGTAGCAGGTGGATCGGTAATTGATGATGGGGGTCAGGTGGATCAGTAATGGGATTTGATAGTGATGTAATTGTACAAGTAAGGGCATTGGAACGGTGAGAAAAGGAAAATGATAGGGGCTATGTACTTCATGACACTCCCAAGCCTTTCACTTGTTGCAGTCAGTGATCTGATGCTTACTGCCACAGAGGAGACAAAGATTGTTCTTCATCCTATGTTCCCTCTCGGAGGGGAGAACCTTCCCATCGGCTCCAAGATGAGTGAAAGCAGGGCGCTGACTGCCGGATTGGCCGGAGTTCAAAGAGTTTTGATACTTACTAGTGTTGTTTGGTTCACCTCCAGTGAAAGATTTGGGCTTCGGCATAAATGGCACTGTAGAGCCCGAGGGCTGAGAATTGCTCTGCTGATTAGTAGAGCCAGACTTAGGAAAGTCTGAGGAACCCTTCTTTGGGTTCCGAGCAATGAAAGGCTTACCAGCCTCACGTTTCTTGGTTTCTTCACGCTTCCAATAATGATTGTCAATACGAAGAACTTCTTGACAATAATCGGTGAGTGTTGCCGGTTCGGGCAAATGTGCCATTTCATCCTTAATGTGTTCTGCCAAACCTCGTCCGTAAGCCCATTTCAGGGCAGCAGAATCCCAGTTGGTACTGGCAGCCAGAGTGTTGAACTGGATGTTGTATTTCTAGATGTTTTCAGTTTCCTTCATCTTCAGGTTACCAAGAGAGTCTTTGGCCTTGCCTTGTGCGTTGTAAACACCGAAATTATCCCGAAGCTCTTTTACAAGGGCTTTGAAGAAGGAAGTCCACGCCGGCAGCGAGTCGAGATCCGGGTCAAGAATATCAGGCACAAACCATTCTTTGGCTGAGCCACTGAGATAGGATAGGGTGTAATTCACCTTTCGCTGGTTGGTGAAATACTTGGGATGGTCATTGAAGACCAGGGCGAGATTGATGAAGAATGTTTTGAGCTTTCGGGGATCCGACCCGTCAAATACCTCTGGCTCTTTGACCTTACTCTTTGACTCAGAGTTGTCCGACGGTCGGTTGAGCATGGCGAGAATGGTACCAAGGGTTTCAATGGAACCCTTGAAGCCCGAGAGAAGTTCCAACATAGTGCGTTGCTCATTGGGGATGTCAGGAGATATAGGAGTACGGGGTCCGCTAGGTCCACCAGGACCACTGGGGTCACCCGGCTCACCACGCTGTAAATCGCTGGAGCCGTCATCCAGGTCTTGGTTTTTAGGATTGTTGACACCTGATTCGGCGGGGTCGGCCGGAGGGTCTTGATCATTGTGATCACCAGCGTCCAAATCAAAATGAGGAGGTGGGTCACGAGGAGAATTCAAAGTAGCAAGGTGTTGGGGTTGTTTACCAGTACGACGAGCTATAGCCTGAAGGATGGGAGAATCATGTTGAGTAATAGATTGGCCCCGAGTTGTTGGAGTTTGTTGTTTGGACCACCCAGAAGTTATAGGTACACAAGTACATACAACGTATCTACGAGACAACGTGTATGTAGTTACTTGATTATCTCTTCTACACAGTCTTTTTGTCCATCATCATTCGTCGTCGTTGCTCAGAGTCGTGCCTATCACGCTCTTCGCTCCTGTGAGGCATCTTGTCTTGTCCTCCATCATACCCGTTCTCAACACGAGTCGGGGCGACCACAGGGGGTTGTCCACAGCGAGGGGTCAGAACTCGAACAGGTTGTCCATCACCTGTATATAACGTACTATACTCGAATTGCTGGTCTTCCTCCATATCTTCAGGAAGGGTTGAGGTTGTGGGGACCGTTGCCGGACCGAAACCACGATTACGGCGACGTGGTTGACCGATAGCAGAAATAGATTCGGAAAATGGGGCAAATGATTGGGCTGTGGTGAAGAAGGTGTTTTCTTCGGAGTTAGCCCTAGATTGAGCTCGAGTTCTTGGAGGCATGAAATTATAATCAGTACAACGTTAACGGTTTGAGTTTAATTATACTGTTAAGATCATGTATACCGGTAAGCCGTGCCAAGGGCCAATCAGTAACTAAGGGCGGAAGCTGTGATGGGACAGTGGTGAAGTTATTAACAACACCGCCATTACGCCGCTAGTCCTCGGAGATTGAGAGCAGAGAACCAGAGAACCAGGAGCAGCTGAGCCGACACGGCGGGAATGCCGACGACGAGGAGCGAACCAAAGAATGTTGAAGTCCTAAGGTAGAAACAGAGAGTATCAAGGGTGATATGAGTTGTCTGAGTTGAAGAGAGCAATCTAAGTTGATAATTAAACTGAGGAACTACCATATAGCACAGGAGTATTTATACCTACTAATTGGTGCATCAGGGCAGGGCGCCAGACTAACTATGAGGGGCTATACATATAGTACCTGCAGGGTAGAGAATAAGACAATAGAAGGAGACTAGGTAGAAAGGGAATGTGTAGCGAGAAAGAACAATAAGGAAGAGATTACAATAATTGATAGACCTCGGAATCCCAAGGGCCGAGGCGGGCCACCGAGGCATGGTCTTGACACATGTCAAGTAGCCGAATGGCCCCGAGTCAGGACAACCACAGTGGGCTGTCCTTGACGAGGAGTCAGGACCTGCACAGGTTGACCATCACCTGTGTAAAGGGTGCTTTACTCGAACTGTTCTTGTCCATTCAGCAAGCATCGAAGTGGTAGGTACTGTAGCCAGACCGAAACCGCGATTATGGTGACATGATTAACCAATAGCAGAAATGGACTCAGCAAAAGGGGCAAAAGATTGTGTTGTGGTGAAGAAAGTGTTTTCTTCAGAGTTGGCTCTAGATTGAGCTCGAGTTTTCGGAGGCATGTAAGAATTGATCAGTACAACATTAATGGAGTGAGTTGAATTATACTCTTAAGATCATGTATACCGTGAAGCCATGCCAAGGGCCATTTGGTACCAGAGTGTGGAAGCTAGAGTGGGACAGTAGTGAAGTTATTAACAACACCACCGTTACACCACTAGTCCCCGGAGAGTAGAGTCAGAGGTGGAGGTACAAGTAGCAGCCAGGCCAAGCTCGGCAGTGAAGCTGATGATGAGGAGTGAACCAAAGAACTTATAAGTTTCAAGGTCGAGACAAAGGTGCTCAAGGTATAAGCCTTAAGACTTCAGAAGACAGAGGGAGTGATCAAGGGGATCTAAGTCAATCTAAGTTGATAATTAAACTGAGGAACTACAGTACAGTACAGGAGTATTTATACCTACTTGATCGGCGCATCGGGGCGGAGCGCCAGACTAGCTACTAGGGGCTGTAACTATAGTGCCTTCCGGGTAAGGAATAAAACAATAAGGAGAGACTAGGTAGAAAGGAAATGTGTAGCAAGAAAGAACAATAAGAGGATATTACAATAAACAGTGGATCTCGGAGTACCAAGCACCGCCGCCAGGCACCGAGGCATGGTCTTGACACACAGCTAGTGAGTATGTACAGAATCCCCCTCCTGATCTTGACATGGATGTATGCATTCCACCAAGATCAAACTTTGGAACTTTACAGGAATGACAGGAACATGAAAGTGATGAGTTGTAGAAGAAGCGCAGGAACAGAGCTCACAGTGTGTATCATTATATATGTACACTGACCATGATGTTGCCCAATACTCCATGATTGCCGTTGGATCAAAGTACTCCTTCAAGGAGTAGATATCTTTACACCGGGAGGTAAATTTGCATATACCATATTTCCTATATCTCTTGTTGCAGTTGCAACAAAGGCTCAAACTGGCATCCTAAAGCATGAGCCCATTGACACAATATCCTGTATGACCAATGCTTGCACTGGGTCTGCGATGGTAACAGATAAACCACAGAGGTGTATCTTAGCAGATAGAGTTGCAATGACATCATGAGCAAATAGCGATAAAAACTAGTAAGGTCATTTGTGATTATTCAATTGCCATATTGTCCCTCTTAAGCTACTATAGCTACCTCATATACAATAGTATTGAATCGATTTTTCCAATGACTTACTGCAAAGCTCGAAGGGATTCCACTGCTGAGGATACTGCTGGTCAACCTCTCGCATTTAAAGACTCCATAACACACAAACTATTTTTTTTGCAATTGAAATATAGAAAACATGACTCGAGGAAAAACATTTGTACGTGACAACACATCATAATTGGATCAGAATTTCGAGATTTAGATTGATATTTCACTGCAAAAGTCATTTGCAATAATAAGATTTGGGTCTAGTACAAAATACCAATGAAAAACACACTACCTTGTGTATCATCGATAAAATCATAGAGTTCTGTGAGATTGGCAGCTAAGCGCAGACCCCGCCCACCTTCAATATATATATATCAGGTTCTAGATATTAATGTGATATTGTGAGCTGACTTACAATGCCGAACAATAGGCAGCCTGCGGTGCCACAACAGTCCCAGTAACCCCAAGTACAAAATTCACCCTTGGGGATACAAGCCGCACTGGAGGGCGCATTCGTCGCGCCAGAAACAAGAGAAGAATAGAGGTCCTTGCTAAAGCCTGCAAGGGGGACCTTTACATTGACGGTGCCATTAGATGCAGTGGGGTCAAGCATCTCGACATCGATGTAAGACCCAGATACAGCGGGGCTGAGGGCCTCAGTGACAGGAGGAACGTCGGCAGAGTCAGTGACTTTGATATCGCTAGTGGAAGTCCCGACGCTAGCAGCATAAACAGAGACTGCTAAAGCAGCGAGGGAGATGAGTCTAGCAAAGTTGGTGAGTTGCATGGCTAGTGAGCACCGAGCAAGTGGGGTGGGTACCTATGAAGGACCGTGCTGGATATAGAGGCTTTTAACTGTTTCCAATGATTATTCAAGTTGTTTGGTATAATTTGTACATCTCATTGGGAGAGAGCGGTTTCTTACCGTAGTACTTACTTCATTAATTCAGAGGAGTACCGGAGAAGTAATCCTCCGTGACTTACCTGTAAAGGCAGAGATCTGGATATATGATGGTGAACCTGAGGACACCTCGAATGCACCTCTAACTGGACATGAATAGACACGCTACCTCGATAGCGCAGCTGGAGCAACGTAATTGTACGTCCGACATCTCTTCTTCATCTTTTGGCAGTGACTAAAATTAAATTTCTTCGGGATTCAACCTCTCCGCCCAGTCACATATAATTTCTGCCTCCACCGCTCCAAAAACGGGAAAACGGTCAAGGCAAAAACAAGTGCTGAATTCCGACTTTCTGGAGCCGAAGAGGACTGGATGATTACTTTTGGAACTGCCATTGGGTACAAGTCGAAGCAGGTAGGCCATGCGCACTCAGGAGTTTGTGAACTTGAGAAGGTTATCGCCAAGGGGATCTTTTGGGGTTTCTCCACGTTGAAGCAGGGATGGAGAAAACTATACCGGGTCATTAACGAAGTCATTAGTGCCGCGAAATTCAAGGTGCTTACTTACTGTAGTACTTACTTCATCAAGTCAGAGAGAAGTAATCCTCCGTGACTTACCTGTAAAGGCAGAGATCTGGATGTATGATGGTGAAAGCTGAGGACACCTCGAATGGAATTTGTGACCACACTCCATGTACATAGACTTGTTCCCCTTTAGTGACGGATGTAGTTGATGATTACTTGAACCATGTTCATGAGCCTCTCACCTCTGAATATGTCTGAGTATTTGAATGGCATAAGGACATAGAGAGATTTTGGGGTAGGTATTGGTATTAATGAACATGATGGAGATGGATGTCTTCATATCATGCCACTGGGATGTACGGACTTTTTCGCTTCTTTGCTTCGGAGGAATAGATGTCAGATACATTGTGTGAAGATAAAACGCAAACTCAGTGCCATTCGAGGAGTTCGTGGATGTTCACTGGAGCGGTAGAGTTATGGAACATACGTGGGCTTCGGGTTACATTCTTCTGCAGTCTCAGTCTGAAATTTACCTCTTGTCTGTTGGGCCGCATTGACAACGGACTTGAGTGAACACCGACAGAGGCAAGGAGAATTTACAGGTACGTTCCATTCAGCGAGGCGAAACCCAGCTAGCAGCCCTCTGTATCATATTATCATTAGTATTCAGATAATCATCGAATTCTTGCCTGACGCAGTATAACCCATTCTCAGCACATGATCTACGAAGTGATTATTGAGTTCTAGAATGATTTTCTTGACCGTGCCCAGAGAAGGTCCTACACTAGCAGCCAAAGTTGAACAATAATCTGCATTCAACTCCAAAGGTGTGATCCGAGTAAAATGTGGGATGTCGAAGAAGAAAGTACGTTCGAACACTAGATAGCCTTCTGGAAACTAGCGTGCAACTTGGGAGCCGAATAAAATGGTAATTAACAGTAGTACACGGGAGATGCAGATGGAATACCTTCGTCAGCTTGGCTCTTTGTTGTAATTATCATTATATCAGTTTGTGGCCAATAAGGTGAGTCTTTGTGAAGGTCGCCTTAAAGAAAGGTGCAACTTGAGATTTTCTCACGATCAAACAATCACTCATGATCAGGATATCTAGATGATCTATCGTGATCTACAGACAAAATGCAAGCTCCTCCAGAGCTTGATTCAAGCTCCAACACATGAGGAACGAAATTTTCTTACCTCTCGTAAATTCCAGCGGGTTGTGAAAGTATTGAATCATTTCCAATGCTAGACATCTGCAAAAAATGGATATTCGGCTAAGGGCTGAGAGCAAATCCCAGCAAATCCCAGTACTGAAAGCACTGAAAGCAGTCTGCTCTGAGTGCTTTCACTGCTGGGAAATGCTCTTGACTCAGCTTGACTCTTTCAGACCCTTAGCCGAAAATACAGGTTTTGCAGATGGAGTCGGAATATCATTTTCAGCGAATGATGCCCAGTACTCAGGAGACTCGGACAGCATATTTTACATACCACATTGCAGGAACTTCTGGTTATGTAGTATGATGTGCATTGACATGTCGAAGTCCGGTGCCGAGGAATTCAATTAAAGAGACCATCTGGCCGCTATCCACTGATAGTTTGATTGCAGGCTAAATAAAAATGGCAACTTCGGAAGAGATACATATTTGGGTACGTGAATGGAGTAAAATGCTACTCGATTGGGAATGGTCATTGGTCATTTTGTACCCTCAACAGCCGGTGGGGGGATGTAGCAAAGCTTCCTGTGACTGAATACTTCGAAAATTCTCAACTACTTACTTACGTGGAGAACCCAAATTTACTACCTAGGTAGTCTCACCGCTTGCAGTTGAGTATTTCATAATTCACGGATTTTTTGTTTTACATTTATCAAAGATATGTCAATACAAGGAACAGGGAAATTTTTATCAATAACTCATATTCTTCCAGGTTTTTCTTGAGGAGCCGAATTTCACTGGAAAAAGCAAGTCAGAATGATTTGAAAATTGTACTAATCAGGGAAGATCTCACCTTGCGCACTATGATAAGTGAGGATTCCTGAAATCGTTCCAGCTAAACGCAGACACCGCCAGCCTTTACAACGAAATTGTATGTTACAATTGGGTAAGACGTTTTGACTCTTCACTCACAATCGAGAGTAAGAGGCAACCCGAAGTGCCGCAGCAGTCCCAGTAGCCCCACGTGCAGAATGAACCCGGGGGGATGCAAGCTGCGCTGGAGAGAGTGCTCTCAGAGCCGGCGACGAGGGAAGAATAAAGTTCCTTGCTAAAGCCAGGAAGAGGGACCTTGACGTTAACGGTGCCGTTGGATGCAGAGGGGTCAAGCAGCTCAACATCGACGTAAGTACTGGACGCGACAGGGCTGGGTGCCGTCGCAGTAGCGTCGGTGGCAGGGGAAGCATCGACGAGGTCAGCGACCTTGACATTGGCGGCGGACACGGACTGAGCAGTTAAAGCAACAAGAGAAGTGAGTACAGCAAAATTGGTGAGTTTCATGGTGAGTGAGCAGGTATGAGTTGAATCTTGGGTCGAGCGAAGTGGGATGCTTGTGGAAGATCCTGCTAGTAGAAATAAAGGTTTCCAATAATTCTGTGTAGATAAATTTGACAGTAGAGACTGATTTCCTCTTATGGTACTTACTTCATTGGTAGAGCCTGATTTCCTCTTATAGTACTTCATCCAGATCTCGAGGGGAAGTTACTATCTCCTGCTACTTACCACTGAAAGCGGAGAACTGGTCATATGCTGAAGACACCTCGAATGGAATCTTCGACCAAACTTTCTGTTTTTCCTTTAGTGGCGGCAGGGAAGTGACAATCCTGTCCAAGTCATTTCGAAAATCTCACCTTTGAATTGGCCACCGGGGAGGGTGGGTATGTATTTTTTCCCTTTCTCATATGCTTTGGAGGTAGTAAGAGGTGGAAATATCAGATGTATACTGTACAGATAGAATCAAGTTCAAATACCGTTATCCCGAGAATCAACCTCATCGACGGACTCGGAGCTTCCAAACATCTGGCTTGCCACTCGGAGTAGAATAGAACCGTAGTGCAGCAGTTAGGAGACGCAGATGACGTACATTTCTTGGTTCTTTCATGACCCCTCACCTTCCGATGTTCAAAGAAAGCAGTACGGGGTCAATTGGCGAGTAATGTCACAGAAGGTCACAGAAAACTCAGTCTGCTGCTGACAAAATCCGATCAAATTCGACCGAGCCTGTCATACAAGCGTGTCTATACTTGGTTGTAGAAAATGACGAGTTGCATTTCAACTCAACGGTAGCGGGCAATGCCTTGCCGGCGCTACCACACATGACCTGACTCGGAGAACCACAGTCCTAATCTTGGTGCTCATAGCGCTCTCATCCGTGGACAACGATTTCCGCTATTCATCGTTTTCGCTTGACGACTTCATGGCAAAGAGTCTCTGGATGTTCAGATGTACGGTCGAAGCAGCTGAGATTCTATCGGTTCTTTACATATGCTTAAAAACATGTTTTGAAATGAGCTTCAATGCTCCTCGTATGTATGTATATACAGTTGATGCTTAATGTTACTTGGGTTTAAGGATACATGCCTTTGTGAGCTAAGCCCCAATGTTAACTGGATTGCTTGCGTCCTTTTCCTCCGGCTCTCCAAAGATGTTGATGTCCCATCTGGGCTGGTAATTATATGGAATGTTGAATCTAGCAAATTTAGGGTCACCAAAGACATCGTCGATATATACCGACCAAAAAGCACATACCTCGTGTGGTTTCCCTTACCGACAGCAGAGATCGCCTCATACTCATCTTTTGTCAAAGTAACCTGCTGGAAATTGGACTTGATCCTCTCTTCCTGAACGGACTTGGGGATCACAGAGTAGCCACGGTATGCGCCCCAGGCGATGAGGATCTGAGCAGGAGTGGCGTTCTTTGCCTTTGCGATCTCGACGATGGCTGGGTAATCTGTGAGTTTGGGTTTTCCTACCACTGTGGTGCAATAACAATAAGTCAGTTTGAATATTGATCACTTGTATATGGAATCTAGTGCTTTGATGACTCACAGTTGTTGCCAAGAGGGCTGTAGGCCGTGACGTGGATGCCCTTCTCTTTGCAGAAAGCAAGGAGGTCGTCTTGAGGAAGGAGAGGGTGCGCTTCAATTTGGTTTACAGCCTAGAATTCAGATAAATGACAACGTTAATCATCAATTATGACGCGTTTTACCCACGTGCAAACGCGAAGAAAGGTCTTACCGGGACGACACCGGTGGCCTTGATGAGAGCCTCAATTTGAGGAATGGTAAAGTTGGAAACGCCGATGGCGCGAACCTGTGCAGATGTCACGAAGAAGAGATCAATTTATCAGCACATATATGCGTCTGGGAAGCACTCCAGTGTAGAACGAAATGGAAAAAAGGGCTTACTTTTGACTTGGGTAATGCGATCATAGCGTTCCATGTGTCTGCCAGCGTTGTCTTGAGGTCTAGCTCGACTTCGTTCTCTTTGGAAGGATGAGGAGGAACCAAGCCTTTTCCGGGAACAAACGCGACTGGCCAATGGATTACTGTAAGGATACGATATCAAGATCAGAAGATTGACTAATAAGAATATAAAGGGACACGGTCAACGCACAGTACAAATCAAGATATTCGACCCCCAGCTGGCTCAGCGTCTGGTCCAACTCTTTCTCAGCTTCCGCCGGTTGATGAGAGGAGTTCCAGAGCTTGGAGGTCATGAAAAGCTCCTCTCGTTTAACGACGGAAGGAATAACTTTCTTCAACGCAGCACCGACTTCGTCTTGGTTTTCGTAGATCATGGCAAGATCGAGATGTCTGTAGCCGTTTCTGACAGCAATTTCAACCTAAGTAGTAAATCGTTAGTATTCAAGTACACTTTGATGTTGTATGCATCAAACCGAATAAGAAACGCGTTCTTCGTCGCGTTGTACATCCTAGAACAAATAAAACTCACAGCATTCTCAACTTCCTTGGGCTTGGACAACCAAGTTCCGAGCCCAATCTGGCGGAGAGAGGCACCAGTGCTTAGGGTGATATTCTGTTCGAGAGACATGATGGGATGAGAAAGGAAGGATGGAACGAAGTTCTTCGAAGAATAAGTTGTTTTTCTTATATCGTCAAAACATCGGACCGGATCACGGACCGTATGAGCGGACCAATAATCTTGCCGGATTTTTTCCGGTACGGAACGTGAAAGGTTGTTTCGTGAAAAATTCGACATATCGTTATGTCCAATATTGTTCGAAACTTGTACCAGTTGACAAGTCAGATAACTATTAACCCTATTCCTCTCAGCATGACTTCCGAGCAAAGATATACGTGCTCAAACTCGTCGCGCTCAACGGCAACTCCCAGTTCTCACCACTTCCCGTCGCCGGTGAAATTGTAGCAAAGTCTTCCGAGGCTGAAGTACGAAAGCCGGTCGTGCCGCATACGGTTTGGGGGAAAGTGAGGGAGAGCGTGGAGGTGGTGGTGTTAGGGTTCATGGCGATGACGCTGAATGTGGTTGAGTTGGAGACGACGAGGGTGTGGGTGTTCGCGTCAGAGCCGGTGAGGGGGAGGCGTTGTGTTCCGGCTGGAGGGCAATAAGTATAAAACAGCAGAGGGATGAGGGTGATTAGATGAAAAATCATGTATATTCGGGGAACAGTTTCCTCACGTTTGACAAATTTACCGAAATGTTTATACGCCCAGAAATGCTTGACGAGGTCTGTCGAAGGTCGTTAGTTTGAACTAAAAAACCAACAAAGTTCCGTACAAAGCTCGAAATTCCCATTCGTGGCGTAATCTGGATCGTAGTAGATCATCCCGTCCTACGATAACCATATTTCTGTTCAAAAACGAAGCTGATCAAAAGGTATATCAATAAGCCTACCGTCCACCCGTTTGAATTGGCCGTTGTGACACAGGTGGAACTAGTTAGAGGTTCACACCCGATTTCTAGGCACAGAAGGAAGAAAAGGAGATTTTGAGTTCATGCTTTGTCGAAATATAGAAAGAAGATTTCAGTGTATGCCACCTACCATTCGAAACCAAGGTCCAGAACTAGGATCAAATTGATATGATCAGAATAGGTAAAAAGAAAAATGAAGGAGCGGGTCATACATCATAATGGGCTTCCCCTCCCACCACAAAGCTCTGGAAAACCAATCCCGCGAACATCAATGCGTTGTTGATGCTGTAGATAGAAGATCGTCAGTTACAGCTGATCTGAAACTCCTTTCGAATGCATAGTTATTAAACAACGCACGTAGGATCAAATCCTTGAGAATACCCTCTTCCCGTTCCAGCAGGCGTACCTAGCGAACAGCAGATCTCTGACATCCAGGTAGTCTTGCCGTTAGAGGCAGCATGCGCTGCGTTGACATATGCGAGATAATTGGCGTCCGAGGGGAAGTCATATGCGTGGTGTACAAGATGTGCCACCTGTTTTGAACGTGGAGTCAGACGATATATAGAGAGAACCACATATTGTGCAAGACTTGTACAGAACCGTACACAAAGATCATACATAGGATCACAGTACTTACCATATCCACTACATCAGGCAACCAGGCTGAGTACTCCGTAGGAGCAACGGCAGTTGAAGAGGTCTCATCAGCGAGAATCCCGATAGCGCTGCTTAATCCTCTGGAGTTGAGCTCGTTCCATAGGCTGCTGACTACTTCTGATCTCCTGGAATTATAGAAGCACAATGAGAGAAGATATAATAGGACCAGGAGGAAGATTGGGAACGTACTGGCTAGGTTCAACAAGCATTCCCTCCTGCCCACATGGAACAGGTCCAAAGGTACTATCAGGCTCGTTCATAGCGGATATATAGCTAATGTTGATTCCTGCATCCCGCCAGTGCTCCGCGACGTCGACCATGTACGTAGCATACGCTGTTCCACTACCTGATCGTCAATCAATCAACAATTTGCGGAGTTTCCCAATGAGAAAAAAGGAAAACGTACCACTAACAAACTGTCCTCCACAACTGTCCCCATTCGAAGTCAAAGGGGCTGGGGCAGTATTGAGGAACATCGTAATCCCCGGCACGCCGAAATCCGAGGCTTGCTGGAGGAAAAATGTTCCTTGAGGATCTGCACTGAAGTTGTACACTCCAGGAGAAACATAAGGTGTTTGTGGTGCACGGACTGGGATGGAGACACCGACACCGCCGCCGCCAAGGTTGTAGCGGTAGCTGGAAATGCCAAGACCGGAGTCGGAGAAGAGGAGGGAAGAGAGATTTTGTCGGACGGAGGAGGGAAAATTGAAGAGATCGTGAGGCCACCAAGCGCCGGAACCGCCGATTCCGAGGAAAGTTTGGGCGGGGGTCGAGGAGACTGTGGCCGAGTGGACTGTGGTAACAGGGAACGATAAGAAGACGAAATTTGCAGTTAGTACGAAGGGCAGCAACATTTTCAATGGGAGCTTGATATCTTCTAGTGTTTATATATCCTGATTTCCGGGCTTACACCATAAACATACTTCTATCGATTCGGAAACAGTCACTAGAACTTAAAGACAATGTGATAGAAGTTGAAGAACTGAGATAAACGGTCCGACCATAGAAAAAATGCACATTGTACTCCATACGGAATTTGAAGCAGCTGTCCGAGTTGTGTCCGAGTGTGATTTTTGATATCAGGAACTAATGCATCAGGCGACCTACTCAAAAGATCCAGAAAGGCTAAGTTGAATTTTTCCTCCTGTCCATGAGTAGAAAAATCCTAGAAGAGTTGAAACGTATGTTTATTTATCGCTGGCAGTGAGGAAGTCGGTCAAAGCTATGAATCTGTTCCACGTGGTCAAACGCGATACACGTTTCCCAAAAATCTACCTCCGTCTCCGCATGGAATTTCTCTCTCAAACTTATGTCGCTCTTCGAGGCCCGACCGGAGCACCGCAGACTGCCTCAGATACCATAGGCAGACTCAGTGATAGACTTCAGCCTGCCACCCTTCTCGCTGACAGACGTGCAGCTGTACTTGCACTAAAAGGCCTTTCACGAGATTGTAAACAAGATATCGGCAATTTAGCACTTCCAGGATTAATACAAGTCCTCTATAACGATGCGGAAGTGGATCCAGAGATTGGGAAGGCTGTTCTAGAGACATTGAATATCCTTTGCGACGTAGAAGACAATCAGAAGGAACTTGGGTTCAGACATACGGATATAGTATTGGTCACTGAACAGCCTGTACATTCCTTATTCGCTCTCTTGGGTGAAAACAACTTTTATACGCGATATGGGTCATTGCAGCTTTTGTCAACGTTGTTGCATAATCGCAGGCAAGTTGTACAGAGTTATTTTCTGACAGCATCTACTGGTCCTGCGAGTGTCATTTCTTCTTTGGAGGATAAGCGGGAGATCGTAAGGAATGGTACGTTCTAATTAGCTGCCGTTTGACCGCGTTAATGCTTTCAAACAGAGGCCATTTCCATGGTCCAACTCCTTGTATCACAGAGCGCCGACATCCAAAAAGTTCTGGCTTTTGAAGGCGCTTTTGAGAAACTGTTCAATATCATTAGGGAAGAGGGGGGAGTTGAAGGAGGCGCTGTGGCTCATGAAGCCCTCCTGTGTGTCGACGGTCTACTTCGCTTCAATTCCTCAAACCAAGTACATGAACATGTTACCTCAAATTATCATCCACACTAACATCCAAACACAGAGTTACTTTCGAGAAACTGGTCTTCCACCACTCCTTCTCTCTCTCCTACTCTTCCCACCAAATTCACCGCCAGACGCATCTGCACCGCAAGAGTTTGCATTGCAATTCTGGGACGAACAGAAATTGAAAAACGCAAAATCAGTCGTAGCGATCATAGGGTTGCTTGTTGGATCAAAAGGTTACGGGGTACGGCTCTCTATCCATCTATGATATAATCTTAACTCGACGCAGGATTTCCCTTTATTCACCCGTTGTCTGATCGAGCTCTCCCTCGCCTCAAATGCACCAACAGCACTCAAGACCCAAGCTCTTCATCTCCTTCCCGCGAATCTTAACTTTCCCCTCCCGGAACTGATCATCACACCGTACATGCCTGTACCAGAAACCAACGGTGAAGAATGGGATCGCTTAGAAGCTGCGTCAGCATTAGATGTCCTGGTTGAGCTAGGGTTGAATGGTGAATATAATGGGATGGACAGTGCAAGGAGGTCTATGACCGGGTTGGAGTTGAGGACGGCTGCAGTGGGTGTTTTCGAAGTATGTGTCGTTTACTTTCTCTTGTTATTTTTCTTTAAATGACGAACAACCCCCACTCAGAATTTTGTAAGAAAGGAGGAAACAAAATACGCCATTGTATCAGCAATGGTTGCTTCCGAAGGGAACGGTTCGTTCTTCCTTTGCTAACCTACCTACTGAATGCTCACTTTCTCGACAGATCCATCAAAGTTACCCCCAACACCTCTTCTCCAAGCTCTGTCAATGTCTCTTGAATCATCCACTCCAATCGATCACGTCCTGGTATCTTCTATACATTTCTCCGGCCTTCTCTTCTCCCACGTACTCCGCTCGTCACCACGTTGCAAAGCTCTTGCGCGATCTATCAAGCCTCAACCCACACAAACTTCCGCCCACCATCCATCTGATGGCAGTGGTCACTTCTTCGTACCTGCTGATGGTCCTGCTCCCGCGCCCGCACCAGAGACCGCAACAGAGGAAGATAACGACGACCACCCACAAACCCTCATCCAAATCCTCGCAGAAAATCTATCTCTAGCTTTTCTGTCCAGATCCCGAACAGATACATCTGATATGGAATCGAGAGAATGGGAACGGCTAATCGTCGGTTATCTCGCTCTGTTATCGCAGTGGTTATGGGAGGATCCGGCTGCTGTTAGGGATTTTTTGAATTCGGGTGGTTTGGGAATAGTGAGTCCAAGCCTCCATGAAATATCTACCGTGCATTGAAATGATTGGAAATTTATTTCTTTACAGCTCGTGGAGCCGATAAATCAAGTTTCCGAGACGGATTTCCTTATCTCGAGTCTTTGCGTATTCTTACTTGGGATCCTGTATGAATACAATCGAGAACCTGGGGAAATTACTCGGTATGGTTATGTACTCGTAACAACGTCTCACTGGCTACTAATGCTTCAATCCCTTCCATCCACAGCGCGACAATCAACCCCATTCTCAATCGTCTAGGCGTCGATACACTCCTTGGGCGGATGTCTCGTCTACGTGAAGACGACCGGTTCAAAAATGTTAGCCCAGAAACGCTTGTACAGCACTATCCTGGTTCTGGGCCGCAAGCTATCGTTCCAGAAGGAGAAGTATGGTTCGATTGGGCGTTTGTTGATTTTTGGAAGTCAAATTATTGTGAGTTATGATCATTTTTGATCATATCTTCTTTGTGTGATTCTCAATCTCGTGCGACTTGGTGTTGTAGATACTATCCAAAGAGGGCTTTCTACGGATCCCAATCAACTGGCTTCAGCATCGGGTATGCTTTTCTGTACAACTCGTTCTCGTTTGTATATCTCACGCTGTTGATGCGCAGGACCTAGCGCAGAAACCGCTATGCTCATCGCTTCTCTTCAAGACACGCTTCGTAGTCAATCTCAGGAAATAGAAGATCTTCGGAAACAATTGCACCAGCAGCAGCAACACCAAAAACATGTAGCAAACGAAGATGAGGTGCTCCCTCTTCCTCTCCATTCCTCTCTCTCTGTCGCTAAGGTCCTTACACAGATATCTGCCCTCAAATCACAAGTATCTTCACTCAAACTCGCTCTCCAAGCCTCGGACGAAAAACAGAAAGAGATGGAGAGAGAACGGAAAGAAGCGGAGAAGGAGCAGGAGGATTTGTTGGTTCTCCTTGATGAGGTTACTGCGAAGAGGAAAAGAGATAAGGGGAAGATGCGGGAAGCTGGGTTGGGTGCAGAGGTGTCGGAGGATGAGGTGGACGAAGAGGACGGAGAGGATGGGGATGATTAGGGTTGACACGGAGATGTACTGTCTCGTTGAATTGAAGGTCAAAGAAGAATTGGACTTTCGACATGTTACTGTTACTGGCCTTCATTACCTGTGAGGTATTGTTCATTTGTATAAAGTTCCATCAAACATTTAACTGTATATACACACAACGGTGTTACTTCTTAGGTATAAAGGTTCGAATGAAATGATAAAGCATAAAGGAAGATAACTATCCATCATAACCCTTTTCGTGTGGCTCTAATATGATTGTAGAAAGGACTTGGCATGAAGTACTTCAGAATAAAGAGAATTGGTCGGCACGTGAAGATGAGGAAGGAAAAGTAGTGGAGAGATGGTGAGCTATGTTGGTTTATATGTTCTATGATTCATGACAAAAGAGAAGTGGAGGGCGGGGAAGGTTTTGGGGAGTCTCACGCAGAATGCATTTCCTGGCAGCTGAACGGTGACGACTGCGTCGTTCGCCCGAAAGGACCACCGAAAGATGAAAAAGGAAAGGCCAAAGATCGTGTGCCGGGCGGGCCCTGGGAACAAGCATCGATCTTTTGAAATAGGTAAGGGTGCCTGCCAAATTTGGAGTCTCACATTCGATGACGCCACGTTGAGAAACAAGGACCTCGAGCCCATTGATATAATAAGGTATACATATATACATTTACAAAGAGGTTGCAGACTCCAAAGTGAAAGTAGAATATAAAAGAATGACATCAAGTTGGAACATCGCAAATAATTTGCTTGATAGGAGAAATGAAACGAGAGGGTTGGTAGGGCTACAAAACGCACATGAGTGAGGAGAAATAATGCTACAGACGTGGCAGGAATGAAATAGTTCCACTACGGGATGGAAAGGGTGCATCACCAACGAGGATGGCCAGGCGGGAAACGTTTGTTCATTTGCTCCCAGTCACCACCGAAGTGCAATGAACACATCGCTTCTCGCCATAACTGCTCCCTCTCGTGATCTTCGTCCGAAAGGGGGCGTTCAACCTGCTGAGTTACAAAAATTGCCAGAGACCCGCTAGCTGGGGGCTGGCGTGAACTTTTGCCTCCTGAGCTTAATGTATCAATATGTTCATCAGACACACACGTTAATGAACGTAGGATAGCTCGAGAACTTTTAGGCGAAACAGCACGGGAGGTCGAAGGCGTGAGGAGGGCAGTTGCCGATTTCGACGACCAAGTCTTCCGAGTAACAGGGGGGATAGTAGTTCGAGTGGTCACTGTGTGACCACTCCGCCAGCTGGAAGCCAGTATTGAAGGCTCAGGTTCCTTGGGCTGCCTCTGTTCAGCGAACCGAATAGATGACGCCGCGTCACTGATGCTTTCCGCCACCTCGGAAGGGTCAGGAGAAAATGAGTAACCAGAAGGAGAATCAGAAGCAGAGTCGTAGGATGACCCCGAATCGCTATCGTCGCGGTTTACGAGAGTGATAGGGTTCGGTACGGGTGTGATGCGTTCAGAGTCAACGACAAAAGGTTCCGGTGACTGAGGAACAAGATTACTCAGAGGACGGGATATAGATATGAAAATGCGCAACATACACATGTCCTTGATCGAGGGTCGTACCTCTGAGCATCCAACATCTTCAGACGTTCAGCCTCAAGCAGCAGGCGTTCGATAACTGCCTCTGGGTCGATCACCGAGGTCAAAGTGAGTTGTGAGTTGGGTGACTGTAACGACAGGTATGATGAGACACAAGACATGAGTATGACATGAAATATGCACAAACCTTGCTACCGTTGGTGCTGGAAGATTTGCTGGTGCGTTTGGAGGGCTGGTAACGCTGTGCATCCATGAGGATATCGCGCGAGGTCTCGATTTGCAGGAAATGAGAAGGTTCCGGGTCCATCGGATCTTGGGCGAGGCTCATCGCAGGTGTTTCAGGGGAAGACTAGCATGATTCGGAGAGGTTAACGTTCATTCTGGTTTAGCTAAAAATAAAGTTACAGCTTACACTGCGTCTGGAAATCTCAAATCGCTGAGCATTCATGATGTCAAATCGGGTTGCTTCGTTGAGAGACATTTCAGGTGTGTAATGATCTCGCAGATGTAGTGAAGAGGTCGTGGTTTGGAGATACTGATGAGAGTGCAGAGAGCAGTGCATGACCTTGACGAGGGCAGTCCCTTCTTATAGCTAATTCCAATGACCGTCAGGGGCGCAGCTAGGTCAACGTTGCGTCTACGTGAATTTCCTAAACGAGACAAGCATGAACCGTTAGCCACGCTTGGCTTGGACCATTACAGGCCACATCTGTTCTTGATCGCGGCCAAAAGGGACAGACACTCTATTGTTGCCTGAAAAGGAAGTGCACGAAACCATGCCGGTCACAGCGCCTATGTGGCTAGTGTCGATGCAACAGTAGTAGTAGTCGGTGGTCGGAACAGACAATGCACACTTTGACGCTGGTCAATCTTGGTCAACGAGCATCTCTGTGTGGCTGCATTGGAGTTAAACGGCCTGGTGAGTACGTCCAAGCGGCACATACAGAATTACTATTAAGTTGAGCGTTCGCACCATGCAAGCACCATCCCCTATCGTCTCGTTGCCCAAATCCGATCCACTTGTATTGGCGTAAGAAGATGTCATCCCAACAGCGTTTCACCACCGCTTCAAGCCCGGAAATTCGAATTACCACGGTAAGTGCGCCATTTGTCAAGTTCCTCTTGAAATTTGCCCATTCACCTCGTTACAGGCGACTCACTTCCATCCAGCAATGTCTCCAGCATCGTTGAAGTCCGAAGACCTTCAGGAGTCTGACGTGATGATTTGCCGTGCGCAACGAGTACCTCTCCAAGTCGCTGTCGGAAAATTAGTGTCCTCGAGTCAGGTGAGCACAGAACGTTTTGGGGACCCCAAAACTGAGCATTACTTTTCAAAGCCTCCATACCACCCAGGTCAACAGACCCCAAACCGACCGTGATGATTTTCTTATCCGGCTGCATGTCTTGTCGAACTCTACGTGTATTTGTATGTTGGAGTTGGGAGTTCTGTAACAATAGCAATTCTGCTTGAATTCCGAGATTAGTCCCTAAGAGAATGGCCAGCACAACGAGGACAAATCCCGATGGTAAAAGCGCGTTTGAAGGCCCATTCATCCTTGGTAGAACGGTCATCAGCGTTCGAATTGCACGCGCATCGTTAGGCTGTCATGATATGCTGAAACAATTATATCATTATCTGTATCATTCAACGGCTGCCAGGTTGGCGTCAAAGGAAGAAAATCTGACAGAAATGAAGCACACCTTGAACAGAAGTGCCTGTAGAGAAGTTCTCCAACGAGCTGCAAAGATAGTTGCCTCTGAATGAGGTTCTAATCGTGAATTGATGATTCGTTGCAAGTGTGAAGGCGAATTCGTGCATGGGACCTCCAGAGAGCAGATCAAATATTCATTTTGTATGGCATAGAGTAAGGGTTGAGATTGAGCACGTCAATCCGAGTGATTACTATTGTAAAATGTGCAAAATGAATATTTTAGACGAAATCTTGAACAACGGATTCAAGCTTTTGACAAACTGTTGTGAAGAAATTGTCAACGGACGAATTCGCAAGGCAAAGTAAGAGTGGTGCACCTTCACAAAGATAAAGGAACTGCTCTCCAACAAGCTTAGTATTGGACTTTGTTGAACTTGGCAAGTTTGTGTAACCAAACAGCGCTTGCAAGTAGCCAACAGGCGCCTAAAGCTGACCTGAACCACGCAAGGAACGGCCAGCTGTAGACAATATCGCAATAATACTCTCTATCCATCTATAATTGCCCTATCGGTGTATTGTGATGGATATGTATAGTATATTCGTCTCAAGTGCAAAATCAAGAGCATTGATGTGATTTTCTAGCTGGCCGAGACTTCTCCACCTTTCACAATGACGAATTTATGATTTCAGAGTATATTTCTGGGTTCGAGGCATATCTTTCTTATTCCACAGCTGGTTATCGATCTCCTTCACGACAAGCATCACAGTCACTGTGCGGCTTTACTCGGAGGCCGTATAATGCTAGTGCTGCGCATTCGGTGGTCGTATATCTTGCTGCTTTCTCATGATATACAGCCTACCTCTTAGTGTCTTCACAGTGGGATGTATATGTACACTGCTGCCTGGACTATCCTTGCTGCAGTGTTACCAATTGATTCTACCCCCTACTGATCAGGCAACAGTCCTGGATACCGTACGCTGGATGGATTTGATGGGCGGGAGGGAAAGCAGCTAGAATGAATTCTGGCCTTCCGCCGACTCATCTCGACTGACAGTGTAGCATCTTGGCAGTTGAATGGGGACCTGGATCGTAGTTCCATGCGATCTGGAATTTCTTGAAACTTTTGGATAAAGTGAATCTAGAAAAAGTTCATCCACCCACAGACGTCCCATATTCCTTTCTTACCACCAGAGCAGCGCTCGCCTTTACCCCTTCCTCGCAACTTAGTTCATCGCTTTTCTATGATTTCTCCACAAACTGAACTCTCCTTTCCGTCCACCGTGTATAACATGGGCCAGCAGGACCTGATCCGAACATGCAATGATAACAAAGGTATCACTTCTAGTAAAAATCCTGGTCTTTACCTTTCCGTTCCTGAGAATCCTATGAAGGTAAATCGCAAATGGCTTCTGGAAGTGGTGAACATTCTGATGTCCGCATACAGTATCAGGTCTCCGTCGAGCTTGGTTCGCCTTTCACTGCGAACAAATTCCTCAATTTCCAATCCGATTCCTTGTTTCGCGGAAGAATCGACATAAGAACTACCTTCCCTCTCAACTTTTCCTCTTCGCCGTATGATTCTCCTGAGTCACATACGGATTCCCAAGACGAGGAGGAGGATATAACTGAAGATGCGAATGAGGACACACAGTGCATTTATATTCCTTCAACGAGTCCTTTCTACCGTCCTCCTCGCAAAGCATGCCTATTCGCTTCTTCCTCTTCCAACATTTCATTCTCCTGCGCTGCACTTCCTGAGGATAGATCATTCCAAACACAATCAGCGACATCATTCTACGAGTCTCCGCCCCCTGCTTCTGATGAGTGGAAGGAAGCTGAACACTCGAAAAGCACATTGTGCCTTCACCAAAAACATGATCAAGATCTGTCATTTTCCCCGGTAAAAATCTATGAGGAGAATCGCTTCAGTCCCACGAGCCAAGTCGCGATATACTTAAAAGTATTGGAAATGGCAGCTTCCAAGCCACTTCCGGATGTTCCACGAGGGATCGACTTCGAGTATGATTATGAGGAATATGATTCAGAATCATCGTGCAGCAGCAGTGATTTGGAAGAGGAGAGAAAAGAGGTGGGTATGCGAAGTTATCGCTAACTTGAAACGATGCTGATGTAAAGATGTTCCTTGTATCTCAAAGGGCCGAGTTTGCCCAATCGATGCAGCGCCGCCGTTGGATCTACACTTGGTGGCACCGTTTGAACATTACGGACATCGTAATCTTCGCGCCAGCATCGTTCCGAAGACATCATTTTGCGGCCTCTTCTAGATTTCTGGCATATTTATTTCGTATTAGTCCCCGCATCACTTTCCGAGTCAAACATTTGTATACTACTACCACCAAGCTTAAATGAATTATTATTATTCACTCATACTGTAACTTATATAAATAGGAAGGCATTAGGCAGGTAAACACGACTACGCTGATCATAGTTCGTCAATCGGCAAATGGCAAGACGCTCTTCACCAGGTCAACAATCGCCTCTTTGTGTCGATTCAAGTTCGATCTATAGCGGATTTGGTTGCGAATCTGGTTTATCGTGACCACCATATCGACGCCAAGTTTGCGTCCCTCCTCCAGTGTCAACGGTTCATCACGAACACATAATTCCATGTACTCCGGGAGCAGCCACTGTGATACACCATATTGATGCCCTAACATAACAAGGTCTGCGGAGGAACCAATCGAAGAGAGTTGCTTTATAGCAAGATTTCGAAGAGAGCTGAAGTCCCAATGCGTCGTCAATTTTAGCACGGAGATCCATCCTTCAACGGTTGAAAACTCATAAGAATTCGTGAAGTCCCTCGAGACATGACGTCGGTGATGTAACAATTCGAAAGAAAAAAATCAGGCTTACTTGGGGTACATCAGCGACAATAAACGGTCAAAATCCCGACATTCGATGCCGCATAGCTGTATCGGCTTCTCTTCATCTTCTCCTTCTGGTAACTCTCCTATCGGCGTAGGGAGTGAGAACATAACTTCGAAAACCGGGGAATCACGTTGAAAAAAATATCTGTGGATCCGATATAGGGTGTTTTCTACCTGTAGCTCCGGTATTGAGCTGAGCTGAGAGCAATCATGAGCAAGGACTGACTCTCAATACCACGTTTCCATCGGCAAAATAGAACCTGGGGTGTTTCTTGGAGATGAAAACGGATTCAAGACTGACCCCCTTGAGTTCACCGTTGACTGTCATTCGTAAAGAATTACAAGCCCCTGAAGTACTGCTTATGAAAATACTTGCGAAGCGGAACTATATAGAAGATAGGGATGTGTCGCACTTCTGGTTTCTGTAGGACATATGAGCCTGAGAGCTTTACATGAACCCTAACATGGCAGTCAGACGTATAACCTGCTCCTTGAGGGTATCGTAAGACGTGGAATTATATGGTGAGGTAGTGAGGAAATTGCAATATACAAACGTTACGCTAATATGTAGAAGGATGGATGGTCACTTATCAGCTCAGACTGGGTATAATCATACTTCACACTGCAATTTTGATTAATGTTCAGGTATACTGAGTACGGCCACATACCTCATGTACGTCTCAATGAAATATCTAGTTCGAGCACGCGTGTGATACTCGGAACTAATGTTCTTCCTCCTCGCCTTCATCCTCTTCAAAGAAATCGTCCTTTCTATTGTCCATTTCCCCAACAACCTCTTTCTCCGTGGACTTTCCCTGAAATGTCACATCCCAATTTGTTTGTTTCGTGTTGCGCCGCGAACGTTGAGTGTCCTCCGGAGCTGTGGGCAGTATTCCAGCTGCCATCTGATCTCGTATCCATTTTTTAAGTTCGTTGCGTGCTTGATCGGTTTCTACCGAAGGCGATTCGGACATTTGTATCAGGTCATTCCGAACGTCTGAGGGGAAGAGAGAAATGTATTTCTTTGTTTTGGGATAATGCTATGGGTAGGGGTTCAAACGGATAGCAAGGTCAGATCAAGCAACCACCCACATTGATGTAGTTGAGATCCACTCTATGCTCGTGTAGTTCTGTCTGTAGAACTCCTTGACTTGATGGATCTGCCTCAGAAAGCTTTCGTTTGGTCTGGTTGATTTTGCGAACGGTCTTTTGTCGCTCTAAATGATGACCAGTTTCAATAAAATATCTAATTGAGATGGAGCAGAAAGGCCATACCGAAGAATTTGATTTTGTGATATCGTGTAGACAGTGCTCGTTCTTTGCGACTCAGTTCCGCTTTCGCTAGATCAGCCTCCAAGGACTTGAGTTTTCGTTCAGAAGTGACACGGACATCTGCAGCTAGTTTTTCCTGGATCCCATTCAGATGACAGGGTAGATTAATTTATGTACTGTGAGACCCACCCTTGCCAGCAGTCTTTTCGTCTGTCTAATTGCGGATTTGATCTTTTGTACGCCAGGTAAGACAGACGGTTCAGTATCAGATGATGGTCGTTTGTTCTTTCGTATTGATTGGCCAGCTTGGGGTTGTGATGAGAAAGTTTTCCGAGAACTTGACTTCTCTGTGCGCACTGGAGCCATGTTTCCAGAGTGAGTCGAAGGAGGAAGGAAATCAAAGGGATTGAAATCATGTGTTTGCGTTTGCAGAAAATACTAACTACCGACGGCAAGCCACGTTTCAAGAAATTCAATTGTTCGGAACGTCCTTCGTTGTTCTCCACCAACCTATATGCGAAATCTCTCTCTCAGCTCTGTCGATGTCATCTCGTTGGCTGAAGGCGGTATCTGTGGTACAGCCGTTGATCTGGATGAAAATGTACTCTACATTGCTTCAGAGAAGCGTATTTCAGACGGCGCGGTCAACATCGAGATTTACCGCATGGATAAAAATTTTGTGGTGCGATTTGTCTTTGATCTGGTCACTCAATACTCAAGGCACTAAAAGAAGGGAGCATTACCTGAGTCCATTACAATGTTCTCAACGAAAATCTCTGGATCGGGGACTCAGTTAATATCCTTGAGAGTCATTCAAGAAAACAGAAGCTTGGTCGCAATCATGCGGAAAGGTGATATTATCACAACGTCGTTGGATGATGAGATTCCATTAGTGCGTTTGGAAGCCTTCGCTTCTACTTTTGAGCTGTACATGTAATTGCCTCGTAGATGGAAGTACAAGGAAGTGTCGATGATGGCTTTCTCGCTGCAGCTTGGAGTCCTGACGACTCACTTCTTGCTCTCATCACTGGTACGACATTATACGCGTATTTATCGCTCTACTGAAATCACTGCTTTGTAGGAACCAATAAACTGATCCTCATGACGCTCACTTTCGATGTGATATCCGAAGCGCCTTTGGAAACGACGGAATTTGGTCAAGGTGCGCGGGCCCTGCTCCTTCGTCACATTCCCCGTTCCAAAATGCTACATGTTCCCTCTAGATGCACCCATTAACGTCGGATGGGGATCCAAACAAACACAGTTCCATGGTTCTATCGGAAAAGCTGCTGCTCAGGCATCAACATCAAATATACTAGTCGGATGTAGCCCGGATGAAGACAACATTCCCCGAATAAGCTGGCGTGGAGATGGAGCATGCTTTGTTGTGTCTTCAATCACAACTGCAGGATCCCAAACCCATCGTATATTACGCGTTTACGACCACCAAGCGGTCCTCCAGTCAACTTCAGAGTCCGTTCCCGGTTTGGAGCATTCCCTCTCGTGGCGGCCCTCCGGAAACCTAATCGCCAGCACACAGCGGTTTGGGTTTGACGGTGGTGGTGCTGGACGGGATGGAAGACATGATCTGGTGTTTTTTGAGCGTAACGGTCTACGTCATGGAGATTTTGAACTGCGCCCTGCTCATGGCCTTGTACCTCCACCCAGTCAAGCCCTTAATCTCAAATGGGGATATAAGGTGAAGGACATCAAATGGAGCTCAGACTCAAACGTTTTGGCTATCTGGATTGGGCGAGATCATGCTAGTGATCTTGGTGAGTCTGCATCGCGCTATGGTGCTGAAACTCATTGCGTTCCTTGAGCAGTACAATTATGGACAACTAGCAACTATCATTGGTAGGAGACTGGCCGTTTCGATCCGGAGCGAGCTTCTGATTACCACAGGTATCTGAAGCAAGAAATTTCAGCTCCCTCTGATTCGGAATTCACTTCAATTGAATGGCATCCTGAAATAGCCCTTCATCTAATTTTGACTACACATAGTACGCCTTACAAAATGCTCGAGCTTTTTCGATCTCACCCATTTGTGTTTTTAAGCTCAAATTTCTCTCCGCACTTACGCCTGGGAGATTATCACCTCACTTAGCAAACCCCCAATAGACTCGGGATCAGTAGCAGTGAGCGATGGCTGTAAGCATCGGTGATCAGTCTGTATGTATCTGTGAGCTGACAATCCATTCTTAGCTGTTGTTCTTCTGACGCCTTTCCGAACCCAAAACGTACCACCGCCAATGTCCTCGATGCAGCTTGCTCTACTGGCTGAACCATTAGACAAGTCTCAATTTCCTCGTTCCGCAGCACGCGTGCCTGTGCACACCTGCTTCTCGCCTTCCTCTGATGTTCTCGGTGTTCTATGGGAACATGGATATGTGGAGGTCTATCATTTGCGAACTCGTCTCGGCCCTGGGAGAGGAAAAGTAATGCAGCCGACCAAAATTGGGACATGCTCACTCAATGAAACGAATAATCATTGCAGACAAATCGTCATTTTGGCTTCCACTTTTCATGCAGATTCCCTCTCATTCACAATGTTTATTCTGGGATCATCGTCGGAGTCGGACGTCGTAGTGATCACTCAGTTCGATGGACAACGGATTGCGAAGACCGGAGCCGTTGCAATGACATCCCGCAATGGCCGTCTTGTTCGTTCTTCTAATGCATGTGTATGGGAAGCTGAGGATGGGAAACTCTTTCGATGTTCGAATTCTTCTTTTTCAAATCACCAGGATCTGATTTCTTTTCATATACTTAGTGAATATTGACGACCAAACCAGTACCCCGTTCGGTGGGTTTTCGAATTTCTGCTTCGTAGCCGAACACGTAACTCTTTCCACGACTAAACTTTGTGTCGGTCTCACGGGATCCGGGAAATTGCAAGTCTGTGGTGAAGAATTATCATGCTTGACGTTAGCAAATAACGCGACCTCGTTCGCTGTTGCGTCGGGATATCTTATCTTTACAACTGGCGCTCATGAAGCAGTTTTTGCCCCCATGGAGGATTTACCGACGCTGCTCATGTCGGACAACAATTCGAAAGACATTATTAGTGATTGGGAGAAACGACGTGTGGAAAGAGGTTCTAGAATAGTGGTTTGCATCCCCAGTTCGATGAGTTTGGTGCTTCAGATGCCAAGGGGTAATTTGGAAACAATAAATCCTAGGCCACTAGTCTTGGAAGTGGTCAGGCAAGATTTGAATGCGTACGCCTTCTGACATTCCATCGAAGTTGTGTTCTGATGAGAACTCGTAGTGGACAATATCGCAAGGCTTTTTTTTCATGCAGAAAACATCGCATCGATCTTAATTTCCTTGTTGCACACAATGAAATTGCATTCTTAGAAGGTCTTGGATCATTCGTGGAACAGGTGCATGAAGTCGAACACCTCAATCTGTTCCTCACCAGTCTTGGGTATGTGAATTCTTTGAATAGTTTACGTCCATCGCTAACTCACTCGGCAGGCAAGGTACATCTCCTCTTTCTCCCAAAACGATAGCTACGATCAGCGATGCCCTCCGCGAAAAGCTTGAAAAGACAGATCTCAAAACATACGTCAATACTATCTTAACTGCGCATATCGTTAAGGCCCCTTCTGATCATGAATCTGCTTTGTCATTGCTGTTACGTCTGAAAGGTACGCAATGTTCTGGCATTGTCTTCACTCTTAGCAACTCATTTTATGAATAACTTACAGGTGAAGAACCTGCCTTGGTTGAGGATGCCGTCAAATACATTATATTCCTTGTTGACGCTGACAAACTCTTCGACACGGCACTCGGAATGTACGACTTCTCGTTAGTGTTAATGATTGCTCAGCATTCACAAAAGGTTCTTGTAGTGTATTTGGGAAATCATTCCTCACTGCTGACAATTGCCTTCGCCGTTTCAGGATCCTCGAGAGTATCTCCCATTCCTGCGTGAGTTACGAGCAATTGGCGAAAAGAACTATCAAAAGTACAGGATAGATGACCTATTGAAGAGATACAAAAGTGCATTGAACAATTTGGCTCGAGCGGGTATGTGTGTATCCTCTCTCCCGGGATCTCCGTAACAATCCCGGATTTTGCCTATCTCAGGACCAAGTTATTTTGATGAAGCCATCCAATACATTGAACGACATTCCCTCTATCAAGCAGCTTTGTCAATATGGAGTAATTCAGATCGTTACGAGGTAATCAGCTCCATTTTCGTTCCGGTGCTCCACTCAAATTCCCCCATTCCCGCAGGACGTCTTAACGATTTATGGAGACTGGCTCTTTGAACGGAGGGACTTTCGACAGGCAGCGGCAGGTTTATATCGACATTCATCATTCATATGTCTTGTTGACTGACGTCTGTGAAACCTAGTATTCGTGGAAGCCAAACGCCCGCAGAAGGCAATGGTGGCTTATGAAAAGGCGCTCGAGTGGCAAGAGCTTTTTGAGCTGGCACTTCGACGTTCGGAGCTCGTGAGTGATGAAAGCATCGAGGATATGGCGTACCGTGTATCGGGTATGTGGAATAACTTTCCGAATCGCCCTCTCTCATTTTTTGTCATTTCATCTACCGGCCTCAGAGGATTTGGTGTCTAAAAAACGATTTGCTGAAGCTGCCAGGGTAATTTTGGATTATACGTCGGACGTCAAGACAGCAGTCATTACGCTAGTCCAAGGACACGAATTTTCGGAAGCTCTGAGAATAGTAAGCACGCATAATAGAGGGCACGATTCTAATATTGAACTGCCAACATAGACAACGTTAAAGCGGGAGTACAGACTTATTGAGGATGTCATACATCCTGGAGCTCTGGAAAGCACGGCTCAAATCGTCGAAGATGTGACTGAGATGAAGGAGCAGCTCAATAAGCAACTGAATAGAATACGCGAGCTTCGGGTCAAAAAGGTTGAAGAGCCAGGTAGGTTTGATTTCTGGTTTCATTGCATGACTATACCATATCCGTAGATGAATTCTACGGGTTTGAAGACACAGCGCTCCACAACGTAGATGTAATGACCGACGTGTCAATGGCTCCTACGGCCTTTACACGGTATACCGTGGCTCCCTCGGCAGCTTCAAGATCATCCAAGTATGTCCCTTATTTATTTTTATCTGGTCGAACTGTTGACTGTTTCTGGCAGACGAAGCTCTCGTTCCAAACGGAAGATGGAGCGAAAAGTTGGCTCAGGCCGTAAAGGCACGGTCGACGAGGAAGAGTATTTATTACGGTCTATCGGAAAGCTGGTCGGAAGGTTTAGCGGTACCCGAAGTACATGCTTGTCCCATCCATTCGCCACGCATTATATATTAATTTTTTTGTGTCAGGTGAAGGCAAAAAGCTTCTTGCCCACCTCATCAGATTTACCGCACAACATCGCGAAGACGGCTTGGCCATGCAACGAGAGCTATCTGAGTTGGAGGCTGAGCTAAACGCAACAGTAGAGGAGATTTGGGCCACGCCTACCGATGCTGTGGGCCTCGATGGTCAAACTCAATCTATGCAACCTTTGCAAGATACTTGGGCAGTAAGGATGGACGATGCCCAGAGACAGCGGAAGATAAATCCTATGGAGAGAATAGCCAAACCACAGGTAGATAGCGACGGGGATGAAAAGGAATGGAAGATGAAGTTGTTTGATTTGATTTGATTTCTTGCACTTACTTACGTCCCGTGTGACTACTGTATGAATGTGTCTATGTACTGTTCCTATCTTGTTGCGATGATCTCCAGGGAGGGTTGGGTTGCTGTGTGCCTGCCCTTGTAATAGTATGTAGATCATTCAATGACAATTGCTCAAATCCAAGCCAGATTGTACCACCGCCCCATCCTCACCAACCCGTGAATCAGAACAGAACAGCAGGCACATTGAACTTGAAATAAAGCGACAAAATCGGTTCGGAACTTTATCAACTTTTATCCACTCTTTCTCTTTAAATTACTTCCGATGCCCGAGTTTGATTGCTTCCGCGGCCCGTCGGTAAATACCGAGGTCGTAAAGATGTACAAAAACGATCGGTTCTTTTCAATTTCGGCTTCAAAGCTTGCGCAAACTGGCCTTCATCACTGGCTTCCTTGTCTTCCACCGTTTCCCCCTCTCAGCTTCATGGGCGGTTTCTCTCCTTCAACGTATCTTCTATGGGCTATACTAGCGTGTCTAGTGAGTCTTCAAATTGATATCTATATTACAGCACTCTAGTCTCAACTCAAATTTGACCGTTGACAAGTTTGAAGGTTTCCTGGTTGCTCATCTCTATAGTTATGATAAGTTCCAGTGCGTCAAATGGGGCTCCGGCAGACAACCTGGTGCATTCAAAAGAATAATGACGTGCGCTATACCTGATAGCACTTACTTTTAAAAAAAATTTGGACGTTAACCTTTTCAATCACAGATACTCGTATCTAGCCACGGTGCCATTGCTCATGGTATACTCGCTTACAATGACTGTTCTGTCCTACCAGCAAGGTTTGGTGTGAGTCTTCCTTCAATCGGTGCAATAGCCGACAACCATTTGTTTAGGTTTCTTAATAACAGCTGATGGGAAAGGTGCGTTGTTGTCTTCCTTCGCGCTTGCCTCCAACTTACACCTATGTAGTCCTAGCCATTCCATTTTCCTCTTGGACTCACACGGCCAGGAAACGACTTCTCCCGCTTTTCTTCGTCCTGGCATCAGCCTGGGCGCTCGAGCTGTGAGCATACTGATGAATCTCCGTGACGCTAGCTTCTCATGTGTCGTTCCTTCGAATACAGGGTGACCCATCTCGAAGGTCAGGCTACACACCGTTGTCTAGTGCTAGAGCTGATCCCTGGTCTCATTCGCAGAACTAACGTTCTGGCTGTTTTTATTACATCAAGGGCCTCACAAACGCGATTGGTTCAAGAGCTGGGAATTCCGAGTCTGGTATCTCGGTGAGCTATGATCTCTTTTCGTAATATGACTGCAACTGATGTTCTAATGCTGTACTCAGGAAGTGTCATAGCGATACTGGGAATGCCTTTGACAGTCATCATCAAGAGAACTAACCTGGATTTGGTTGGTCGTTTGTCACTATACCAAGTTGTTTTTCTGATCTCTTCTACAGTGCTTTGCATGGATTTTCCTTGCTGGCTCAGCCGCCGGCCTTGCAACAACCCTCTGTTTCATGTATGTCTTGGTCCGCTTTCCCGGTTTCATACGCCGAGTCAAATTCGAGGGCGCGGAACCCGAAGTCGTCGTGCGGTTGACTATCTTCTATCAGCTAAACGTTGGTCCTCGCTGAAATTCTATTATTATACCTCAAGTCAATGTTAACATATTCTAGATCACACGAATGATTTTCCGCTTCATGTTTCATTTCCCGCTACTCATTCTCGCGTTGGATGCTGTTCAAGGACCCCACGATATTATTGCCAAACAGTACGTCTTTAAAAAACCTTTTCCTACTGAGCCCTTCACGTTGCCCAAAATTACAGGGCCGCTTCGGGTATGCTGCTCTTGTTTTCTGTGGTCTGAACCTCCCTAATGTCGATTGCAGATTTGCTCGTCATGCTTGGTGGGATTGGCTGCTTCGTATCGTCTGCAATTACTCTATTTGTGAGTAACGCATATTCAAACCTCGTTAATAAATTCAAATATACCAGATTTTTTTCCCGCGTTCAATCACTCGGGAAATTGGTTATCGTGTCAAAATATCATCTACGTCAATCGTCGACCAGGTAGCTCGCGCGCCTTCACTGCCGGACTACCATCGCGAACAAAACATGTCACACCCCAAGCCTACACCACCCCCGGTTGACACCGTTCACCATTTCGAAAACCATGAAGACCTTGCCGTTGAAAATATGTCACAAAATCCAGAGTATGATGGTGAAGCTACGCCACAATACGAATCTGATCCAGAGAGCGATTACATTGACCCAGCCACCGTACCAGGGAGAAACTGGAATGCAGACACTAACGACGACGCCACAACTTGGGAGATGCACACTCATGAAAATTCCAGAACAGGATCAGTAGCCTACCACCGACCGCGCCTGCATCAGTCCCGGCATGGTCGTAGACGTGATATTGAAGAACAACCAAGCACCGGGAACATTAGGTCCGGAATAAACAAGTACAGGTCCGGAAAAGATCCCAGCGCCGCCGTTATTGTCGTTCCACGAATACCTCGCGTTGACCCCACTCGACCTCTAGTTATGGAAGATCCTTCTGCGTCACATTCTTCTGACGTTGTTCACCCTTATGTGCGTAGTATATTTCTAATTGCGTGGCACCCATTGACCGATGGGCTTGTCCACAGGTTATGAATTTTACCTCACCCATCGATCTATGTGACGCCTCACTGCCGCGAGCGATATGACTGAAAGTTATTTATATAAGTGTCTTTTTTGCTTCTTGTGTCGGTTTGCTTTGCGTTCGATTGGTCTTTCTGCGTCGCTTGCTTTGATTGTATATCAGCAAAAGTTTGTGTAAATCATTCTGTACTCTCATGACTTCGTACTTATTCATGTATGTACAACACTACCATCAGTCTCAAACAATGTCCAGGATATCATTTCTGACAGTTCATTTCTTAACTTCTTTCTATACCCTCATCTAGTTAATACCTACGGTACTATATTAAACATAACATAGCGTTCGAAAGATAAATAATGAACACGTTAAATACTGGTTACTACTTGCTATACACATTCTGTGTCAGTCGTTATCACAAGAGGACGATGTGACTATCTTTGGAAATCTTACTGCCACGCGTGTGAAATCGCCGTACCCGGAAATTGTGACTATGGCCTCTGTTTAGTCATCCATGTATCAATTGCGCTCCTCGTTTTGAGTCTTAAGTACGTTCATTGTGAACACCATCAATCACTCACAATTGTGGATCTTTATAGATCTTCATGGGTCCACTAGATATGTAGACGGATTGTTGATTTGTACTGCGCAGGTTTTCGTATGTCCAACCCTACGCGGCTCTGCCATCAAAGCCGGGGCGGTTTCCTTTTGTGATCGCGAACAATCCAAAAATCATTGTCCGCTGTGGCCATCCCAGAACGAAGTTTCCATGCACAAGGTACAAAATAACCACACCGACGTCATTGTCCTAACCCTTGCGTTTCTTCGGAAGAGACGATGACATTCCTTTTTGGGACCTCGTTGGATTTCTCATTGTAGCTCAAATGCGTTGTGGGGAAATCGTATAAATATCGAGTCAATGTCGCTCAACCGCAACAATTCTACCCTATTTTTACGACCTCACATCCTCTAGTTGACCTAGATTTTTCTATCGCTTTTCCCCCAATCTGTCATCGCTGCCATCGAATTTATCACCACCCAGTACAATGAATTCTCTATTCAATTTTGAATCGTCTTTCACCTCGTAAGTGGTCCTTTTCCAATCTTGTTGGTATATCTCCTGAGATTATATTAGCGTCGAATCCCGCAACGCGTTCTACAGCATCGTCGACAGGACTACCCCAGGGTTACCTTCGCAGGGCAATGTTAGATTCTCTGACAAGGATGTTTCTGAATTTGAGGCATTCTTCGGCCAATACATAAATCCTATTTCCGCTGATGATGCCTTCAACCCATTGCTTTCCGACGTTGTACTGGACAACACTCCCAGCGAGTATGCAACGCCCCAATCTGAAGCGGCCGTCCCGCAGTCCCAACTCCCCGACCCATTCCGCGCCATGCAGTGTTCCCAGACTTTTGTTTACTCTCCTCACCCCTCCTACGGCGATTCCCTGGCTCCTGCTCAACCCATTTTCGACTTATCAGCCTTCCCCTCTGTACGAAGATTATCTGTCACTGAACCCGAACACCCTTTACCAGCCGAGTCGCATACCGACGCCTCGTTCCACGTAGCCTGTCAACTTTACCCTGATATACTACCTTCTAGGCTGGGTATGGATGCTCTCACCCCAGAGTCGCACGGACCAGAGCGTTGCCGTGTCGCCAACTGTGGGGAGACCATTGATATATCCCTTTCTTCAGTCTGTCAACATATTGCTAAGAGTCACGCCAATGGCCCCCTATACTGCCAATGTGGTATGTTCTTCAAAGGTGTGAATGCCAATACGGAGTTGGGGTGGCATATCTATCATGCCCACTTCTACAAAGAGAATATCATCTGCCGGGCTTGTAAAGTGGTCCGGAGGCCCAAGGACTTCGCGATGCATATGAGATTGTGCTCCTCCTTTGTTGAGTATCGCGCACAACGTGAGCAGCGATGGGGCAGGGGGACTCGGTTGGAGGTTGACTTGACTCCGGTCGCACCAGTCGCCGGTGTCAAGAGGCCTGCAGAAGTTCAAGTAGCCTTTGGCCAGGCGATGTACCAGATCGGCCCTCTGGCAAAGAAGGTTTGCCACCTCGTTTCTGCGCTGTGTCGACAACTGATGATAAATTGTGTAGTTCTGCACCGTCATGCCTTCTTCAATTCCAGCTAGAAGAAAGGCAAAACCCGCCGTCGCCGCGTGAGCTGGTGCGAGGTCCCAAATAATACTGAACTACTATCATATCGCCAGCATCCCATGCAATGTCGAATATTGTCATTCTTTACATACCATTACATGTACATATAATCCTCCGTCCTATTCCTCCACACCGATCTCATCCTTGCATTAATTTGTATTTAGCATTAAACTGTATCAATACCGCATCTCTCATCGCACAGCTCTCTTTTAGGTATTTACTAGTAGTCAGCATTTGAATACATTAGTTACGTTTCGTTACAGCCAGATGTCTCCTGTGTTGTTCTATGTACCGGAAGACGGGTGCGTGCGGAAATATACACCTTGCCCGCTGTTGTCACATTATAACCCAGCCTTAATCCACCCACACTGGATCAAAATCCCACTTGGGACGAGGAATGTACTTCTTCCCTTTCCCCTTCACCTTCCCTTTACTGTCCACCAAAGCCACTGCATCTGCATCCATTCGGATCTTCACAGTCCGGTGCACCTTAATACCTCCTTGTACATTTCGAGGTATGTGTCGTGCTCTACCGAGGTTCGCCCATCTACAAGAAAGTCGGTGAGTGAAATAGAGAAAAACTATTGATACCAGACCGACGTACGAGATCTTCGAAGCCCATTTCCCACTACTACTGCCACTGCCACTCTCTCGCCGTCCCATACTGGAATAATGACTGTCATCTTCATCCGAGTCGTTTGATTGCTTCCTCTGGTACTTGACCTTGTAAGGCAACATCTCCAGAATCCACCATCCTGGTTCTGTTTTGAGCACATCATTCATGGGACTGAGTGCATCCATTTCATCTTCGTATTCTTCTGTGATAAAATCAGCGAGAACAGTTGAATGTTGGCCTTCAGAGTTTGAGAGCGTATTGGAAGAAGGTCCGGCAATCGACGTATGTCGGTCTTGATCATTGAGACCAGTTGTGGTATGTGGGGGACGTTTTTGAATGTGAGGCCACAGACTCCCAAGATCCAATCCTACCTGTTTGACCCTTTCTTCATGAAACATGATACCTGTGCCGACTTTGAAGCACTCTCGTATCATCCACCGCAGAGTAATACGTGCCAGTGAGTTTCGTGTGTCATTCTTGACCGCGCCTCCACCAATGTCTGTACAACGTCATGGGTCAATCGTGAGGAAAGAGAATCCTGAATCGATCTTATTTACCACAATGACATCCAGCAAACCACACTTCCTGTACATCTGTTGGAGTCTGATCAACAGCACCAGCGTCCGCGTCAAGGCCAATCATAGCATCATACTCTCGCTCAAGCTGGCTGAGAGTCCTGTGTGCGGGACCGTTGTTGGTTGACCGAGCTGACCCGTTATTGGGTGCACGGTATGACTGTGGTTCAACTTCTATGACAGTACTGTTCTGTTCGGGGTGCTGTGGGTTCCCAAATGGTTTCTTGGACTTAGGTATCACACCACGAGGCAGACCAAATCTGAAGCCCAAATACTTTTTCTTGAACTGACGATCAGGCAAGGAATGGTCCCAGAGGCTTGGAATGAATCGCGCACGATGTTCATCGAGGGAAAGCGCGTGTCGAAAGCATCTTACGGAGATATTGGAACTAGTGAAGGGCAATCGTTTAGGAATAATTCCTACAGAACCCACGGTATCCCTAAGCATCGCCGCTCGTAAGAGTGAGCAATTGAGATACAGGAGAGATATTCACCAAAGTCCCATGAAATCAATGTCGACATCTATAGAAAATGATTTTTTGAACGCCGTGCTGAGTCGCCAACCCGTCTCGTCTTCCCTTGTATACATTTTGTATGCAAAAGGTACCTGCTGGTGGTTATGTCGTGGAAGCAATCCGACTTTGTGGATCCTAATGTTTGGTGTCCACTATCAGGTGAATGAGTTCAATGGCAGGAACGAACGTACATTCCTGCTAAGGCACGAGCAGTCTACTCGTTTGATAGGAGGACCTCAGTCATATCTATCACTGTTTGAAGAAAGACATACATAGGCACCGCGAGAGAATCTATGAAAAGAACATTAGCCCTCACAGGTCCTATCCTCGCCATAACATTGCCGTAACATACCCAAAGATACAAATTTTATCTCCTACTTTGTCTAATCGAAGTTCGTCTGAGTTAGCATTCACTCGAGGTACCAGTAAGTCGCATCAACCGACAATTTTGCATCAAGAATTCGTAACCAGCTGCAGATATTCGTCAGATGGGATATTTAGGCGAGCAGCAACAAGGAGCCGTACTCATAACATGCGCGTTGAGATGTATGCCAACCATCATATCTGCAGCTTTATGAAGTTTGGCCATCCATGGTTGAGCTATTTGAGGGATAGTGTATGTCCCAATACCTGACTGGAAACCAGCGATGATCAGACCCCGAGAATACACAAGCCAATCCAGTTAAGTCACACCTGGTAATAGACCAGTTGTTGAGACGGATCGTCCTTCTTCAACAGCGAAAATAGGTTGACTACGTTTGAATTCTTCGTATCCTGCAATCAGCATTGCTGATCCTATAGAGCAAAATGTACCAGCGTACATCCTCGTCGAATTGATCTCCTAAATGGGTTATTGTTAAAGGTCATCTGTTAGGGCCCCGGAGGCCTGTGTAACATACCTGTACCATCGAAACAAAGGACGAGCGTTCTGTGTTCGTGACTCTTTGGTATCACGTCTTCAAGCCTTCTACGGGTAGGTGTCTGGCGCGTGCTATCCCAGTGCACCTGATGAGAGTATTCCGGAGGCGAGCTGAGTGTTCTCTTGAGTGATAGCCTTGTTGGGGATATAGCAGAGTCTCCGACGCGTCCACTATCGACAGTGTCAGTGTATGCCATAAATTATCGCAGCTTCAAGTCTCCGGGGTTTTAAGCGGATAACGTGATGGTGGAGGTGAAGAACAAGGATGCATTAAATACAATGTTAGATTGACTGGAAATAATTGTCGTGTCAATGTTACAACTGTGAGCCCCGCTCAACGCGTATCGCTGACAAAGTGGGAGTTGTCAGAGAACAGCGGTATGATACGTATCAGAGGATTCAGAACTTATATACATGGTGGCAGGTAGCAGAAAGGGACAACTGGTGAGAGCTTTCGGCGTCTGTCGGCGTTGACCGAGAAACTCTCACATTCTGTTGGTCTGGTTGGCAGGAGAAGTTGGTAGCACTGAGCGTAAACAGAGAAGGGTCAACTCTCACACCCTGGGTGAGTACTGAGTGCTGAGTAACAGTGTTAATTCGCTATCTAGCCTGAAGGCCCCAATGTCGGTGTACATATGGGTAGCGAGCCAAGTTGCTTCCTTCCTTAAAGATGGTCAGTTCCTCTGACTTCATTTCAAGAGGCAACAATGTGGGCCATTATCGATTTATCCTCCACTATTGTGCGT
Source organism: Lentinula aff. lateritia (assembly GCA_027886305.1). Taxonomy (NCBI): domain Eukaryota; kingdom Fungi; phylum Basidiomycota; class Agaricomycetes; order Agaricales; family Omphalotaceae; genus Lentinula; species Lentinula aff. lateritia. Next base: position 45,622 of record MU795128.1, read on the forward strand.
GAAGTGAATATGAGCATTTACCGTCTGTGCCCTTGGGATGATTGGCGTTTCTGATGAGGATAGTACGTGTATTGTAAGCCTGACTGTCTGTGTCAGTCATGATTCGAAGTTCGATTTCGGGCGAGCATTCATGGCTTCGTAATAATTGGAATGTGAACGGATGGACTCCACTGCTCACCTCAACTCATTGCTTTGTCGATACTGGAATGATTTTCCCTGCAAACTTGGAATGACATATTGGACCAAATGTCATCAAAAGAGGGGTTGATGGCCATTTTTCATTCGGTAGAGAACTAAAGTCTTTAGGAGTAATTCTGCTATTGTAAGTATATTGTAAGTCTGTCATAGACTGGGCACTCCCTAAAAATAACGCAGGCCCTTGACCTTGAAGATATGGGCTTGATACTGAGTCTGATATTGTACAAGAAACGAGGAGAAACGCTGTTCCTATCTGTCTGAAATCGACATTGTACCTAAAAATGCCAAGGATACGTGTGATCTTGAACGATTGAGCTTCCACTAGAAGGAATCGGTGTGATATTCAATGGTATACCAATGTCGGGTCTGTGTCCACGTATCGACCATCTGGGTCGGCTTTGAGCTTCGCGATACGAATAACATGAGCCACCCGGTGATTCGTCAGCTGCGCTGGAAAATCTGCGTGTTTGAATACAGTTATCCGCAAACAAAGATGTAGCCCTTCTGACGCAGGTATCAAGGGGGCAACGTTGAGCAAGGTCCAGGAGCCATAATATACGAGTTCTGGCATGGCAGCGTCTGATATACCGACGTCAGTTTCAATTTTAAGATGTCTGGATGAAGCCCTGCATTTGCGAAATTTAGAGCATCGCTGATGCAACGCGGCTGCTTTAGCCATTGAGAGATCGTTTTTGAGCCATGGTCAAGTTCTGGTCAAGTTGAAACCTGATAGTACTAGACTAGACCGGTGCCAGTCACTTCTAGCATGTGACTAGAATAGGCGCCCGTAAGCGCCCCCGGGTTCTCCCTGCTCCGAGCCTGCGTTGCTTTGTGTCTGCCGGAACGACGGTGCTTGGGACCACTGTTATGTGACCGTCTGATCAGCTCGGAAATTTCAATCTTTAAGCTGCAGGCCCACATTGCATGATTGTTCTCATAGTTTACCACCCATCCATTGTTCAACCTCTATAGCTCGAAGTGGATGCCAACGACCCTTCAACCTGCTGATTCTCTAGCATAAAAGCTCATGTATTCCGATGTGCGAATAATCATATTCCTCACTCGCCTCTCTTGCCAGAACTGAACGTCATGTACAGCAGCTCCCCGTTACATTGCTCTCTTAGCTCGCCGGTGACTGAGGATCTAGGCGAGTGCTCCCCTCTTAACTTGACTGCCCTAACGCGAAAACTTGAACAGATTGAACAAGTCCAGCAAATACGGCCGCGGTCACATTCATACAACACCCAAATTGTTTCAGGGCATGACGAATATTGCGTCCGTAACGAATACTCTCCCGTAGCTTCTGTTTTCCCAAACTCCGGCTTGGCCTACCTCGCTCCCACTTGGAGCAACAGGGAGATCAAGACGGTATCAAATTTAGCATTGCAAAACCTTTTCCATATTTCCAGTCGACTCCCGCCCAACGAGCGCCCTGCGAGGTTGCAAGCTGGGGATTGCACCATTTTTCCTTCTCGTTATAGACCTCCAACGAGGCTCTTGTTTCGGGAAGAATCGTCATCACAGCTTATTTCAAGATACGAAGGAGCTCCTGCGATCCGCGTTTTTCCTGATCCTGCCGACCTTCCAGTGCTGAGTCGTCATGATGAGGCACAGAAGCTATTGTTATTCCATATTGAATCTTCGAGACAAAAGTCCTTGCTGTATCACCCTGATATCCCACTAGTGGAAACACGGATGCGGCGCATTATCAATCCTAATCGAAAACTATTCTGTCCGGTTCCTTATTGCGCTGCAGCGATAGAACCATTCATCGAAGATGTTCGAGAGCATTTGGTTTGTGATCATTCGCACATCTATTCTTTGTCATCGAATTCTTCTTTGGGATACCTACGCTGCAGCTGCGGTCATCTGATATGGGGAGGAGGAGAGGCTATTGCTCTGCACACTGCCAGTATGCATGTCTACAGTCGAAAGGCGATGTGTGTGCACTGTGACTGGGAAGGCAAACAAGAGACATTCTTTTTCCACTTGATTATATGTCCCGGATTATATGTGAAAAAGATGAAGAGGAATGCTTGACTGTCAACTGCTCGCACTACGATTGTTCTTCCGCACCCGAGGTATGTCCATGTTGTCATAACCGAATTTCTCAAGCCCTCAACTTTAATCATTAGTTTCTAGTCTGTATTTCAGATTCAATTCATCTCTCATTTGCATGCTGCTATGTACATACTGCCTGGTTTCTATGATTATGATGAATTTGGAATGGACTTCTGAGCAGCGCGCATGAAAATTATGTTGCATGTAGTACGATGAAACAGTGAACACATTTATATGACCATTGACGCGCAATCATACCCTGAATGCTGATCATACTTGTCTCGTGCCCGTCTCCCATATTGACAACGCTGTTGCCAGTTGTGGCTCCAGTTGCCTCGCACAGTGCTCAATGACACGGTCCAGGGCAAGATTATACCTCCTTGTACTCCTCGTGTTCGCGTTATACATCTTTCATCACCTATTCACCGATTGGTTGGAAAAGCCTGCATTCGTCGGGCGACCTTTGTCGCACTTCGATTTTCCACACGAGGAAGAAATTGAGACTGTTGTATATGAACAGAAAATAACTTCGGTTCAAACTCCAGCTCCACGGCTCTGCCAATCATATGAATGCGGAGTCGGCAAATGGGTTCCTCGTAAAGAATCTTTTACATCTCTCCAAGACGTCCAGACAGCATATTCAAATCTCTGGCATCCAGTTTGGGATGGATGTGGTGTATGGGATCCTTCGGGCAAACTTGAAGGGGAAGAAAGGAAGAAGTTAGAAGGCCAGCGATTGGTTGACACGCTGAACTGGGAGTGGACTCCTGGCCGAGGAATTCTTCTCGACTACGATCCAGTCGACCTTGTGGTTCGTGCGCTAAAAAGTCCTGGGGGTTTGGTTCTTGTTGGTGGTGAGTTATTCGAATGCGATTCAATCGAAGCCCGAGATTTATCGAACTCACAGATTCGATTAGCCGTCAACATTGGCACGCCATGTATTACACCTTCCGACACATGAATATCACCTTTGACTCGAACCCCAAACATCTGCCTTTAGCCGGAGTTGCCAATGTCGAACAATTTGTGCTTTCGAAAACTTCCGCTATGACTAAGATTCTACAAGAGAAATCTGGTGTTCCGCAATCGCGTATGGAACGGCCGTTCTTTACTTTGCTCGAAGATCATATGGGACTGGGTGAATCGGATATTAGAGCCATAACCAACGCCAAACCAAACTATAAATGGTATCACAAGTTCAGACGAGTAGAAGGATGGGAGGATCATCTCAAATGGCTCGCCATGCCACGAGAAGGCGAGGAAGACACTGTCACGGAGGATACGCTGGTGATGTTAAATGCTGGTGCCCATGTACGCTTGCATTCAGTATCTTTGTTCGACAATAAGGAAGCTAACCAAATTATTCACTCAGTGGTCGCGTCATGAACTTGGAATGTTACGCGCTCCTACGGATGCACAAGAGCAGATCCTATTGGAAGATACGTATCCCCGTATGGTACGTTTGTACTACCTCAATTCATGACAAGTCCCGCTGAGTCATTGCCGGTAGATCGACTTGGTCACCAGCCGTCTCTCACCCATCCAACGGACATCCATTTACTACCGTTCAACTTCTCCCGGTCACCCACAATGTGAAGACCACTCTACTCCCTACAAAGACATGGCCGACGCCCGGAGAAAGGAACAAAACCTAGCCCAACGCCTCGAGGAAACAGTTTCTACCCCTGACGACAAGAAACAACGCTCTAGATGGGATTGGGATCTGTTTAAACCCCATAACGAGCTGTGGAATCGCACAATACAGGTAATGAATGAACGGAGACCCGCGGATTCGAAGGGCGCAAAATGGCACTATTTTGATGTGTGGGATGTGTCTATGCAACGGCCAGATGCTCACCTGGATCCTGGAAAAGATTGTTTACACTGTGAGTTTCTCGCTGTCTTTTCTTTATTGAATTTCCTGGTTCTTTTGTGCGGGGTTCTTGGTCGGTACTTGCGTGTTCGCATTGCTGAGATGTTTGATGAATACACAGGGTGTCTGCCAACTATGCTCGATGATTGGACGAGGTTGTTCTATCATAGAGTGAATCTAGATGAAGGGCATGCAAAGTAGGGTGTTTTCGGCTGGGACGATGATCATGTAAGTGTGTGTGTACTTTCACGATACCAGAGAATGCTCCTTAAACCCTCCTCATTATGATTGTAGCAGTATTGGTGCCCTTTACACATTTATCGCTATCAAGGCATTTGCAAGTTCGACAGAAAATGCCTGGTGAGAAAAACGGAATGTCCGATTTTGGTTTTCGGTTTTGTCGGTGTTGGCATAAATAATTGTCCCTGAGGAACATTCTTCATTCTCGGTGCATATGGCTGGAATTGTTTCTTATATGATTTTGGATGTTCGGGTGCATCCTGCTCATTACACGTAACACAGATACGGTCATTTCTCGCAACACAACGAGTCTACGAGTCTGTTATTTTCAGGAAGAATCCTCCATTTCGCATGTCACATATGATTGGTCGTCAAATCATGTTTGGTAACGTATGTGTATGTTCTGGAGTGATCTTCAGTCTGCTGCGCTATTTCTCTCTTCAGGGCGTTCTGTTCTCCCACAACACTGACCCCCACGCGACCACATAACCGGGGAATTCTACCGACAAACATCGCGAACACCAGCTGAGCTTTGAACGACGTTCTCCGTGCCATAGCCTCGGTCTCGGGGCATCCCTGCCTTTCCGTTCCAATTGTGTAATTCCATTGGACGCTACTTCTCTTGGCAGTCCCGCATCTCAGGATTATTCTTGTATGCATTGTCAGCGTTTATCCAGCGTTTATCAGTTTTGTGCTTCGATCTAAATTTAACGGACCTGGTACAGGAGCAAAGCTGCCTATGGCAGGCATCTCCTTGGGTATTGTTTCCAACCCCGCTACCAATGGATATACATGCAACCACTTTCCCTACAAATTAATGAAGATTTCGCTGTTCGGTGACACATGGGAGCTTCTTAAAAATCCCTGCAATTGTGCTATTCTCGCTCAAACTATTCGAATACATATGTCCCTCGCCTTCTTTTCCTTCTTATTTGCCTTGCATGGGGCGATCGCGTCCCCAGTCATTTATAAGTAGAGATATTTTTCTTTTTCGTGTTTCCTTCTTCCCTGTGTTCCTGACTGACTGAACGATATGTCGAACACTACAAGTCCTCCGATGGCGCCCTTCCCTTCAGCAGGCTTCGACCTTTCATCTATTTTCGATGCGTTCTTTTACGGTAGGTGCCAGCTGGCCTACATATAACAGAGGATTCTCGACTGACAGTCCATTCTAGGTGTCATTATCTCTACTGGGTGAGTGTTGGGAACGATCACTAGTTTATACGTTCATCTTCTGAGTTTTTGTAGATTGTTTGGGATCTCAATCGTTCAGTTGTGGACTTACATCAATCTGAGCCGTGATAGATGGATGTTTCGCGTAGTGGTACGCAGACGCACGACTTATTTACGCTTGAACCAGACTGATATCGATTTCCAGGTGATAACTGTGTTGTAAGCATTAACCTCGGATGCTAACAGTCGCGTCAAGATCTTAAAGTGAAGCCCGTTCAATCAGTCTCATGGACATGGCTACGACTTACCTCGACATCGGTCTCCTGCATAACTACCTCGTAATTCCATCTGTGTTTATTAGTAAACAGAATCTTGACTTTGCACAACTGCAGATCTCCCACTTCGGAGACCTCAGCATATTCTCCTCTTACTCAAAGTATATACTTCTTTTTTGAAAGACGAACATGCCCTGCTGACTTGCTCTTGATTTCGCAGTCTTTTGGACATGGAGATTTTATTTACGGCACTGATTGTCTTTGTGTAAGTAGTACACTCATGACAACGGAAGCTCGCACTCCTCCTAACCGTGCCCATACAGGGTTGATTTGTATTTCGCCTCGCGTGTATATTTACGTGAGTATTCGTGGGTGGTTACAAAGGACACGTCCCCAAAAATTTACCTTCGGATCTTCATCACATGTAGTCAAACAGGTCCATTGGAGCGTCGTGGCATTTATTGTGAGAGGATTCTAATGCTACATATAGGTGGTTTCTAATAATATGCCCCCCAGGTCAGCACCAATGTCATAGCTCTTCGTGAGGTTGCTTCCAAATCCAAGTCTTCTAATGCTGATGATTATTGTTCAAAGTCTTAAGCATCCGTATGGATTTATATCCTTCCCAACAACATCAGATGTTAATTTGACTTTTGTTTTGAAGTGTCAGTTATTATATCCTTCCACCTAGCTGTTTTTACAAGGCTGGGATTTTCATCCAAAGATAACGAGGTAGGTTTCTTGCATTCTCGTTAAACCTTTGCGATGTCATCGAATTACGCTACAGATCATTGTTGCCCTTGAAAATGCCATGACGACGATGTGCGAAGTGGTGGCGACTACGGCTTTGGCATGGTCACTCCATTCGTCGCGGACAGGCGTGCCAAGGTGAATTAGAAATGAACTTAAATATTCGATTGACTGCGATTTATTCTTATTATTTGCCTAGGACTGATAACATCTTACACAAATTGCATAACTATACGATTACACGAGGTGTTCTCTTGACGATCGTGCAAATTCTATCCCTGGTGTTTTATGTGGCGCAACCTACAAAGCTGACTTGGTGTGTAGCTTGTATGATTTTGTTCGAGACTTATTCTGACTAATAATGAAGGATTGCATTCCACATGTGCTTGAGCAAGCTGTATTTTATTACCATGGGTGAGTTTGAGACTTTCCGTATCCACTTCAATGTCATTTATGTTTTTTTGTTTTATTTTCAGCCGCCATGTATTGGGGTCTCCTCGAAATCTTGTACGAAGTCTGACATTCATTGATAGGCTCAACACTCGCTCTTCTCTACGGAGGAGACTCGACAGGACTATCACGGACTCGGAAGTTGGCCGGATCATCCAGCAGAGCGGGCATGACTTCGCCAGAGGGACCAGCTTTGTCCTTGCGTCGAACCCAGATGCCAGCGCTCTCAATGACTCTAATTCTTTGGCCGAATTTGGACTGTCCCAAATATCGACTCCAGATACCGAGAATCCAGTACGTTAATCTGTCCACTGAAATTTTATGAAGTGTAATCATGTAACCTACGTAGGATGACGATCATGAATCTGTCCACTCAATCAAAGGTAGATTGTGGATCAGTTTTCTACATTATTGTGGTCGAGTTTGACATAGCGATCTCAGTTCCAACAGCCCTCCAACCGATCGTAATAACCAGGAATCGGATCTCTACTGTGGATTATCATGCAGTAAGCAATGGACTGAAGTATTCCTCCCAGCCAGGAAAAATCTTAAACATGAAAGATTGACTGTGAGACCTGTCAATGTTGGTAGTTAAAGTAGACACTTCACTAGGCTAGTAGTAAGCCGTGCAGAAGTGGCAATCTGAGAAGAGGTGATCGTCGTAGCATCCCCAGTATGAATATCCAGTAGCATGTCTGAGTATTGTTAGTCAATCTTGATCTTGATGGAGTCGGTAGAGATTGATAAGGGTCATCTCTGCCTCCTGAATCTAAGAGTCAGTTTGATGTCTAGAGTCGCCCTGACTTTACTAGTGTCAGATTTCTATATGCAGTAATTGATCACTTATGAAAATGTGAGGTAATTGTGACAAGA